>JANPWX010000271.1:4560227-4769291 GCA_024734555.1 Trochalopteron elliotii | reverse complement strand
GCGGCCCCGGCTGGGAGTGCCCCGCCTCGTTTCACCCCCCTCCCCGTCCCCTCCCTGCCCCGGTGCGGGGACAACGCCCGGGGCAAGCCGCTCGCACGGCGGAGGCAGGGCAGGGTGCCTAGGGACCCCGGCGCGGAGCGAGGGGCGGGGTGGGAGACGGTGCGCTGCTTAAACTGCTGGTGATGATGGTGCTGCTTCCACTTCATTACCTTGGTCGAAAGTCGATGAACTAAAGCAAAGGTCAGCTCCTTATGCTGGGGATCGGGGGAGCGGTAAGCGCTGAGACACTGAGGGAGGGAGGCGATGCCCACTGTAGCGGGCAGTCAAGGGACAGACATGAGATTCTTTCTAGGTGCAAATGCATTTTGCTTAAGAACGACAGTGCTCCGGTAGTTAGTTTCTGAAGTGACAGGAAGCTGCTTCAGTGCCTTTTGGAGAGCCCCGTGCAGTCATCTCTTTTTGCACGCAGACTTGCGAGAACCTGCACATCAAATACATGCAGAATAGGTGTGCATACATATGTTTGGTAGTACCAAAAGCTGTCACAGACAGCGAAACACCAGACTGTGTTTTAAGGATTTAAAGCCTCCCTTTGTCTCCGAGGGAGGAAGAGAAGATAAAGAAACCCCGTAGTTGGTTTCTGATTAGATTATACAGCTTCATTCTTCTTCATTTTCTCATCTTGCCTTGCTTCATTTGCTCGCCCATGCGATGTCATTTACAGGCTTTGCAAAGTAAAACCCAGATCTTGTACTTAACCTTTGCTTCTCTGTGCAAGATGACCTAGTTGCAGGCACGAGGTAGTTAGGAATTATTGGATTCTTTCCAGTGATTAACAATGCTGGTATTGGTGGAAACGGTAGCATCGTTTACCTGAAAATTCCTGCTCTGTGCTAAATACCCTTTGATACATAACTGCTAGAAAAGATGAAGTGCACAGAAATGCCTCTTCTTAAGCATTTTGTTATTTTTGAAAAACTTATATGGCTGGTCTAATTAAAAACAAAACAATTGAGAAATTCAGGCCACCACTCTTCTCTGTAGTGCACTTGAGGCAGTGCAAGATTGAGAATGCTGCTGTAATGTATGTGCTACAGAGGAGAACTAAAGATGTATGTGTGTGCACATATATATATGTATATGCTTATTACCCTCTCAATTTCTGCCCATATGGGCATATCATGTAGGGGCTTGCTATTCATTTGAGACTAAAAGGATGAGAAAGAAACATGATTGTAGAGGTACCAGCTACAATTCCTTAGAAAGTATTTTAAAATCACACCTTTCTCCAGTTTTTGAAAACATTACCTTGGACCTAGTCAAAGGGTGATGTGTAAAAAGGCAGGTTTCTCAAAAGAAATAAGTCTTGTTAAAGAAAATGAAATATGAAGAGGTGGACCTGCTACTTAAGGACCTCATAGGGAAGCTCAGGAGCCTCTCCAGAAGTTAAGAACTGATTTTATGAAAAGAGGGATGTTCTCTGTCATAAAGTGGCATTTCAGAATGTTTACTTGATAGCTCTAAGTGTCTTTGCTTTCCTGTTGTTCTTAAGAAATTCTGCTATCCGACAGCATTTTAAAACATTTAATTCTTTTCTTTATTAATTCTTCAGAGAGATGTTCCCATTTGCTTCTGTACGCCTGACAGAAGCATTTCTGTCTCAGTGTTGGACACAGTTCCTGTGGAGCCCAACACTGCATCTCTAAGCATCCATCAGAGGGAACTGGGCGAGGGAGAAGGGAGTGTGTGTGTGTGTGCTTGCTCCTTACCTGCTCTTCTCCAGTGGCCCTAGCCCCTGCTGACTTAGCCAGGTGAGAATTTGTTTCTCAGGCTTGTATCCCTCAACCTTAGCTCCATTCAGTTTTGCAGGTATTTTGTGCTAGTCTAATATGACTGTAAATAAAAAATTGCAGTTTTTATGGTGACGTCATAGCAGCTTTTTTTGTTACTTTGTCAGCTTTTTGTAGCATCGTACCTGCTAAAAGTAGAAAAGAGCTTTTAGGGCAGGTCAATTAGTCGATCCCAAATGGAAGCATTGCTCTCTAATATGGTGAATTAGAAGTGTGAAAGGAAGGAGCAATGATCACTTCGTTCAGGCATTCAATAAACGTCACCACAGCCCTCAGACCTCCACACCCTTCCCCTTTACCCCGGCACTGGCTATCCCTAACACCCCCACCCTCTTGGGTTTGATTTTTTTAATCTTTCAGTTTTCCTTGAGCCAACACAATTTCAGCTAGTAGTATAATCAAAGCCAAAAGCCCAGCATGGTTGGATTTCTTCCACTTCTTTGAAAAGACCAAACCACAATCTTGCTGCTAATATTCTCATCAGGTAATTTTGCTGGGATTTTGCTTGGTAGTGTGATCTCATGTGGACAGTATTGTGCCTCATAGAGACATAAACAGAATCCCAACCAAGCAATTAGCTCACTATGTTACACAAAAAGTAGTTCAGCACACAGTCTTTTGATACACTAAAAATCATAAGTAAACATCTTTCAAGCCTGACCAAATGATTGTTCAATTTTGCTTTCTGACTCTTATTAAACTCAGGTGAAAGATGAGTGAAAGATTTGAAAGTTTAACCACAGGAAGGAATAAGAAAATAATTCTGTGGATCATGATATTAACAATGTAAGGAGAAGTACTGAGAAGTAAAAGACTAATGTTCATAACTGCAAATCATACACTGCTCAGCCCTCACCAGTGGTCTCTTGCAGCATGTGGTTTATTTGATGATTTATGTCCTTCTCAATCCATTTAAGAAGTTGGCTATTACTTTTGTTGTAGCTGTATCTACTATGGTCTGGGGGGGGTTGTTTGTTTGTTTGTTTTGTTTTTTGTTTTGGTGCATTTTGGGGTGTTTTTTTTTGTTTTTTTTTTTTTTTTTAAGTAGATAGAACAGTTCATGCTCTAGATTACAAAAGCAGGGCTGTTCCATGGCAAAACCCATAAAAATGAAAGGGGTTGCAACTTCCTTGATAACTTTAAATTAAGAAAGGCTGTTTCTTTAAGAATCCAGGGACATGATAGATCATGTGTGAAAGGAAAATTGCATGTTGAATATGTTAAAAGTGTAGCCATATGGATGGCTGTCATCATCCTCATTCACTCCTGCCTTCCTGCAAACACTTCTTTGTCTACTCTTTTATGGCTTCTCAATTCAGTTTGCTAAATGACAAGTACAGTGTGTCCACTTCTGATTCCTTCTTCTTTCTGCGCTCAGGATCTTGTTGAGGCTAAACTCAAACTGATTCTGGGTTGTTTGTTTGGTTTTTTTTGTTTTTTCTTTTTTTTTAATTTGTAGGAATAGGAGCCAGGAGGTGAATAATGAAATCTGCATGTCAGTATGTGCGTGTGCTTGGAAAGAAAAAGCAAAAATGGGGAAGGAATAGGGCCCGCATGCTCAGAGGCAGAACAGAAGGAGCTGAGTTCTGTGTCTAGTAGGGGTTGTACACTTAAGGACCTGAGTTAACTCGGTGCCAGAAGAGTTTTGACTCAATGAGGCATAGGACCAACATGTGGGCCAGTGGCTTAGGAGAAGCAGAGATGGTCTTAAGTAAACAGAATGGGGTTCTGGGAGCAGATCTCAAGAAAGTGGCAGTGTGGGTTGGTGCTAGGGACCTTGTGGTGGAACAGTAGAGGGATTTAGGAGGTTGAGCTTCAGCAGCCAAGTTCCTGAGCAGGAAGAACAGGTTTGTTCAAAATTAGAGTTTTGAGGAGTAAAAGTTGGCACGTTTTGGAGCTGACAGCTGAGGATGGTGTGTTACCACAGCACATCTACTCCTCCGGTGCTTTCCATCCAGACCATGATGTGGCAACAGGGACACACATATTGATCTCCCACTCCTGAGCTAGGCCAGCATCTTCCAGGCTCTGCTTCACCATTGTTGGCAGAGCTCATGCACTGGATTCACCCAAATGATGTCCCTTTGGAGGGACTTCTGCAATAGAGTCACCAGCTCACTGCTGCTGGAGTACAAAGCAGCCTGGTCAGGCAACCCTCGTTCAGGGAAGATGGCTGTTGAGCTCCACAGGAGTTTTCACCAAATAAGAACTGCAGGGCTAGAATTGCAGTGGGGCAGTGAAATAATTTATGCCACCATTGTGAAATATATGACCCAGACAACTTTGAAAGAAGTCCCTATCATGTATAGAAAACATTTTATTTTTGTAAGAAAATCCCAACTTATTAGTGTAGGTAAAATAATTTTATGGCCTTTTATTATTTTTTAATATACTGGAATTGTTATTTTGGTATATAAAGATAACAAACCAAACAGTTTTATGGATTAGGGTAAATGAAATGACATTTTTTGGTTACAATATGCTTATGTTGCAGAAAAGAGTTATATTTTAATTAAAACATCAAATGTAAATGTTTCCAGATGTTCAAGCATTGTTGCTCAGTGTGATGTTAGAGTTAGAGGTGAAAAAGTCTCATTTTCATCCTATAATTCTCTTTTTTAATGTTATTTCAAACCTGTTTGTATATCACAATCTTTTTAAATGCCTCCTTTTCATTCACAGATTTTCCAGTACATACTGGTTCTCCTGCTCTGAGTACTTCTTACACAAAACATTTAGACATTTCAGGTTTTAAGACTGTAAAGCATAGTAGCTTTCTCAATGTCTTTAAATTACATAAATTTTATATCCTTTTCAAAATTTCCAATATGCTCCATCGGTTATTATCCCCATCAGCTGCCAAAGTATTAACATCAGTTGGAATGGAATGAATAACAAAGCAATTTCAGTCAGCATAGTGGTTAATTGGCTGTGCAGTTGGATATGCATATTAGGAAGTGGTGTTTCTATATTATTATTTCTGTCAGTATGGCTTGTCAAGGAGGCACACAGTCTTCAGCAGGACTGGGGACAGTCTGCAGCACTGTAATCAAAAGTGGAATGTTGCCCATGGATTTCTGATAAGCATCTTTATACAAGTCCCACTGCCTTGGTACATGCATAGCTATTGATTGACTGGGGTGCCTTTACAAAAGCTAAATAAATAACAATGCTGTTGTCACTTATCAGCAACACCACTTTTGCCTCAGCCTGTGGTAACCATGTTTTTTAGATTTAAAGCATGTCTATTGTCTTTTAATCAAATACTGTTTGAAATAAGTTATCAGAAGAAATTAATTTAGCATTCAATGCAGTGTACTTCCCGCTGTTTCTAATTTTCAAAGATGGATTTTTTTCTGATAGTGAAAAGTTGACTTGGCTTTAAGGGAAATTTCCTCCTGCCTCTTCATTTTACTCCAAGGGAGATCTCTGTAGACAAAACTACTATGCCCAATGTGATTTAAGCACAACCAATTCTGCTGTTCTAATATTTTCTCCCCTTTCTCATCCAGATGGTCATTAACATGGTAAACCAGGCTTGATTATTGTGATTTCCACGGATCACGTAGTTTAGTTCACTGAAGTTTATCTTTTGTCTTTCCTTGGTCAAATTTTGCAGCAGTTCTTAACCTTTCTGAGTAATCAAGATGACATTGCTGACCTCTTTCTTGTCTTTCCCCAGACTCAGTTAATTTATCTTTCTGTGATTATGTTTGATGTCCTCATGTCTATCGCAGTATCTGTAATGTATTTTTCTAAGCTAACAACTTCCTTTCTAGTTTGTAAATACAGTGTAGGCAGAGCTGATAGATCTTGCTGTGATAATAAGCTGACTTGTGAATGTAGCTGTGATTATGAGGAGAATGGAATAGACTAATTTGATGAAAGAAAGTTTATTATAAACACTGTTCCATACAATTAAAAGTAACAAACATAGAGGAGTCATGTACTTTCCATCATTTGGATATTATTTTCCTTCTGAATAGACATGGATGTCTGGAAGGGCCTTCCCTGCCTCTGTCTCATGACTTTATATACATTTGTGCACAGGCACGTGCATGCTCTTACATATCACGGTTGTTCCATGATAATGAGAAAATAGTCCATAGTGATGAGTTGAAAAAGAGAGTTTCTCTAAGAGTTGAAAACGTTAAAAAGCTACTCAGCGACCATAGTCATTAACCATAGATGCAACTGGTCAGAACAATAGAATTAATTATTCCTTTTCTCCTTAAGTGACTGAAAAAATGAGCCAGTGAAATAAAGTGGGAAAGGAGGACAGAAGAAAAAGTGCTGCTGGATGTCACTCCATAGGACTGGGATAAGTTGGTAGGGACGGTGCCTTGCTTAGAAGCAGTCATCGTCTCTGACCCATGATTATTGAATCACTGTAAAAAAAATAATTCTGAATTTCTAAAAGCACTGAAATGGTCAAATCCACCAAAACAGCCCAGATTAAGGGTAAGACTGACTCATGCACTCTAGGTGGCCTAAGAGTCAAAAAGCTTTTTTCCTGGGGGTTGGTTGACAAAGAAAGTGTGCATATACAATAAGTACATGGTATCTGGGGTCCTAAATCCCAGAAGGCCAGACAAGGTTGGAGCTGAGGCAGGGTTTACCTGGAGGGGTGAGGAATGTACATAGTTGTTTGTTTACTTGTTTGTTTGTTTCTCATATTTAAATTGTAAGTGGCACAAGGACAAGTCTTCTTTTAAGATCCATAGCTAGGTATATCCCAAAGAGCTTGCTGCTCAAACATGGAGAGACAGAGGCTCAGCAACAGAAAATTTGCTCAGGTCCTTTTGGTGTTCAAGGGCCTTAGCAGGGGATGCCCTTGGACAACTACTCCAAAATGTTAGAAGTGTTAACTCTTTCTTTATTCTCTCTTGTACTGCAGCTGTACGTGCAAAGAAATGTCAACAAGCTTCTCAAGCAAGTTGACTTCTTTCTAAATGTGTTCTTTTATCCCTGAATATCTGCAACTGAGTTAGGCCTTCTCTAATTTACTTAACTAATTCAGCTCATCTGCATTTGTAAAATAAAGAAGAACAGAGAATGACTAGACATGGAGAAATTTCAAAAAACATGAGAAAGTTTCTCTACCTTGAAGAAGAATCAGATAAAGTTTTAATCCATGTTTGCATTGCTGAATCACTGGAGTTGGTTGTGTTTCTCAGTGACAGCAGCTCTAGAGCCCTGGGAAGTAGGTGGAGAGGAGACTAGGACAAATTGCCACGGGTGTGGCTCCTCTTGACTAAACAGTGGAGATGAAATGATGTGAAGGAATGGAGTGCAACAAAAGGCACTGTTTCTAATCGTTGGCCCAAGCCTGATTTGAATTTATTGAGGTCAAGCCCGAAATTTCCACTTCATGACCTGATTTGTTTTGCCTCTGTCAGAAACGATGTGTCTCAAGCACACAGTCCTTCTGTCGTGGTTCCCCTCCCTAAAACAATGCTGCCCAAACTGTGAACAAAATGTTGCAAATAATAATGTAAACACGTGTATTTTTTAAATTTTTGATGCAGTTAGTGGATCTGTTCACTTTATTTCACATGACAAGAATTATGAGGGAGCTTTCAGCAAATATAATGAATTGCCATATTTATGGAAAACATATGAGCATGAATTGAATCATGCCGTTATTTTAGATTTGGATAGTCAGTGCCCACAGAGAGGAGTTTAGAAGTTGTGACAAAACAACAGATGTGAGATTAGCCCCTTTGGCTGTGTCTAAATGGATGCGTCCTAAAATCCTGGCGTCCCAGTTGGTCAGAACATTCTGTGGCACTCATCCAAGCCCCATCTTTCTGCTCATCCTCTTCTCAGGCTGGTTTGTGTTTGCAGTTTGCCTCGCTGTGGGTTTTAAATCTGCCTGAGGCATGGACCCCAACCCTGGCATTCAGAGGAGCTTTCAAATACTGCTGTTCATTACTCTAAAAAAAATAGAAATGCTGTGAATGTCCTATTCCTAAATAACCTATTATCTCAAGTGAGGCTAAATAAAACATTACATGGGCAAGTGAAGGTGAGGGTAAAGACTACAGTTATTTTATTGCTTGAAAGTTTTTCCAAGCAACTTTTTATTTCTTGGAAATTCTACTGAATTTGTTGGAGTATGACTGTTCCAGTTATACCTCATCAATTAGAAGACTATTTTTTGAGTCATATGTCTAAGAAATTTGCAATATGGGGTTGTTAGAAATTGTTGGCTAGAAGGTGTTATGTATGAGGGTACATAGGCCAAATGATCATTTTGCCTGTGCTGACTTTTAATCGAGACCAGTCAAACACTATGATTGAAGCCAGAACTAATTTTGTAATGATGGCTTCTAACTTTTCTAGCACTTTCTCACATTAGCTCTTGAAGAGCTTCTTTTCACCACTCAGCACAATTTGACAGCTTCAGCTGTTGTCTGACATAAGTGTAGTAAAATCCACTGTATGGCATTTAGGGGGAGAACTTCTTGAAGAAAGAATAGTAGCAACATTATTTTGCAGCAACAACATCAAAACCAAACATCTCATTTTGAGTTGTTTGACTTTCTTACTGTGCAAAACACTGCAAAACTGCAGTTAAGCATGCAGATAAGAGGAATTATTAGTCTGCTAAGGAGAACAGTGGCCCGTAAATGCCTAACCCAGACACTTAAATTTCAGTAGTAGCTGGCAGTGGTTCTGCCAGTTGTATCATTATCTAAATGAAAATGTAGCTCCCACATAAGTGTGCAGAAGCTTAGTTTCAAAGAGCCTGAGGTCAGCAAAGGTAAATAATTAAACTGGGAAAAAACATGTGATATATCTTCTACATATCAATAGAGACAGCTATTGATGCTGATATAAATCACAAGTGACTCACCTGAAGATTCTTGAAACCCTATCTGTTCATTGTTCTTGTAGGATAACATTTCCATGCCAGGGAACTTACAGACTTGGGAAAGGTGGTTTCAGTGAAATCAGCGTATCCTATGTTGGTTTTGCTGGCATTTGAGGTAGGGACGACTGTCAGTGTTTCAGTACAAGGTCACTGCTGGAGATGTGAGAAAGATTTATCCTAAGCTGGTCATAGCAGCAGTGGTGTGAGTAAATAAATAGGTAAGGATTTTGCAATTTTTTTTTTTTGTTTCAAGTCAAGTTTCATTAACTTGAGCTCAGCTGGCTATTTGATAATCAGTCTCTTCCTTATTTCCTTCTTCCAACTGTAATTAATTGAAATGGAAGAAAAATGGGAAAAAAAAAGAAAAGTATGTAATCTAGGAATAAATTTACATGTGGATACAGTGTGTAGTGGTACTTTCTCTTCTGTAGGGATCAGTTAATTGATAAAGTATAGTTTGGAGAAAAAGGAAGATCAGAGGGAGAAAATGAGCAGTCATTATTTCTAAATGAGAGCTCAAATTTGTGAAGTGTGTGAATGAGCTCAAATTTGCTAAAAACCTCTGTTTCTGTCATGTGGAAAACTAGCACGTGTTAACCCTTGTCCTGCAAATGCACTGGTGTCTCTCCACTGATGCTGCCTGTCTTGGCACTGGCTTGTCTGGAATGGTTATTCCTGTTTCACTGAGAGGAGCTGAGGCCCAGTGAATCAGCCTTGTATTCATCCCCTCTTGAATGACTCAAAGCAATCACACACTTTGTACTTGTGTACTGGCCAGATTGGCCACCTGAAACTTCCCTCTGTGTCCCTTGTGCACTTGCCCGTGATGTAAGAGCCGTATCTGGGGCATGGCCAGAGTGTGTAACACCCTGCTCTCCACTGGCACAGTTTAGAGCAGATCCCATGCTGGCTCAGCTTATGCCTGGCTCCAGTCATCCTGAAGTGAGCAATTCCTTGGGCAGGGCTCTTCCCACTGCTGCATGCCAAACCAAAACCAGCACAGCACTGGTTAAGGATTACTCTGCTCTGCCTTTGCTTGTCCTTGTTAATGAACAGCCATGTGGTTTTTCCCAGGAATACTCACAGCTTTGCCTACCTGAATGTGAAAAGTGTCTTTCCATAAGTCACAGCAGCCTGGAATGGGAAAAGGAATGAAAGACTCGAGTTCTGTGTTGCTGTTTCATTCCACTGTGTTGTGCCAATGCTAAGATCCAGGAGCACTAAAACAACGTGCTAGTTACTGACCAAACACCACCCACCCTTCCTTTACTGTGTAGGTCACACTGTGGAACTCACAGAACTGACGTGTGGAAAAGAAAACAAAATAGAAAAAGAGCTATGCAAAAACATGGGAGAGGGCAAGAAGAAAAGGAAAATGAGTTGAGCACACAGGATACCTTTGTTTAAGATAAACAGACATGTTTTCTCCCTGTAAAAACTTCTGTTTCCCTCAGCCCCTCCCCAGTGAGTAACTCCACAGTTATCTGGTGTGATTTTTATACAGCTACTGTAATTTTTTAGATGTAGAAAAGGGCTAAAATATGGATCTTTGTGTGTGCCAGAACACCAAACTTTGAGCTCTCATGCCATCACAGGTGATCTTTGCCTTCTTTGGTACAAGTCAAATCTTTCCAAACTCCCCATCATTGCTTGCATTTTTGTGCCCATAAGAGGGGTATTAAATATTGTCCTCTGCTTGTCTTGTAATTACAGTTGTTCATGGTATCTGATGTCTATTAAGTGAGAAGGGCAGTCATAATGCATTGAGTGGAGATTTGAACTGGTGGCTTCACCTTGTGTCATTTTGTTTTACAGATACTGTTTGCCATTTAAATGTTCCTTCTCCATGTAATCGCTCTGGATATTTGAATGTTGGCATCAGTAGGGAAAGTATTTTCTGTCCATTCCATGAGTGAATGTGAATGAGGTGAGGATTTCATTCAATGAAGACAGCTTTGTTGAAAAGGATTAGTTACTTTCATTTACTGTTAGCATAATTAGTAGTTCATAAGAATGATTTCACAGGCCATTTTTTGTGACAATGACCGAGACAAGGCTTTCTAGATTGCAGTGAGAATGTCTGATTTACCATGATACCCACAGATATGAAGAGCCAGCAATCACAGAGAGGTCAGCAGTAGCTTTCTTTCATGATTTTATTATTATTTTTTAATAGTGTGTCATGTAGCATGTCTTTAATTTCTTATCTTAGTGGATGTTACAGTTTTTAATATTTGTATTTTGTGGCATCTAGAAATTTCAGTCAGAGGTTGTGAGCCCATTGTGCTAAGCAGATGGATTGAATAGAAAAAGACAAGAAAGCTGAGGAAATAATCACTCTTTACTGCTGACAGTACTCTCCGGGGTAGGTTTCAAAATAGCTCCAAGAGCTGTGTAAAATTAATAAGCTGTTCCCCATGTACTGAAATCCTCTTTCATATTACACTGGCATGAGGGATCTCTGTAGAGAGGAGGGGCTGCAAATAAGATTTGCAAGAGGATGGGGCTGAAGAATGTTCCTAAAAGTCCAGATTTTACTGAATGCACACTAAAAATACGTACCAAAGTATCCTGGATGAAACTTGTCCTCTACAAATTCTCTGCATTGATGAAGTCTGTTTAATCACTCAGAGCAAGCGTTTATTGGGCATAAAATTCGAATCAGTGTCCTTTTGTTTCTTTGTCATCTTTATAACTTTCTTCACTCATAGCAGGAAGAGATGAGAAATCAGGGAGCATTACTCTTATCTAATAGAAATGTAATATTAATGAGATATTTTAGTAGATCTTGGAGGTACTAGGTCAATTTGTATTCTCTGATGTAGAAAGATATTTTTCTCAAGCTCTTGATTTGCAGTGTGGTATTAAGTTTTTAATTTTGTGAGGCATTTTTAAAATGTTATTTTTTTCATACAGTATAGTTTTGGTACATATATGCAGTAGAAAAACTAAAAATAAAGATGTAGCACTGAATCATAATTAGAAAGGAAAAAAAAAAAAGCATTACCTGTCATGGAGAAAACCCTGAAATAATAAATGCCACCATCACATTTTACTGCTATCATAAATAATTATTCAGCACATGTCCATAGGCTCAATTTATTGTATCATATTCACTTAAATGTGTTTATGAAACGATCCTTCTGCACACACATGCATTTTATCAAATTTTAGATTCCTTGATAAATGGCATAGACCTTTTTTTGCTATATGGCACAGTCTGTCATACCTCTAATCCAATTTTGAAATAAAGGTATTCTTAGATCTTCCTGTAATACAGCTATTCATCTTGCTACAGTTATTCCTCCTTTGCTTATTTTCTTGTGGGATGGATTAAGATTTAATAATGATGTATTTCCTAATAAACAGAGCTAGAGGACAGCTTATTCCATTACCTTAGATATACCCTAGTTACATCTTCACTAGAGCCCATTAAATATTCTTGGACAGTACTTAGCAATATATAAAAGGTTTCTTGTTTTTGATTTGAGCAGAGACGTCAATCCAAATGTTCTGAGTTATACTGCATAATTGTCAAGGAGCTAAATATGCACAATGAAGGTATAGTAGTTAAAATGTATTGGTATATATCTAATATTTATAAATAACCCTTTTAAAGAAGTCAGGATGTATTGCCATGTTCAGCCATTTTATCTTAATTCTAAATCATGGCCTCTGTGTTTTCTTTTGCAGTCAGTTAGCCAAAGACCCTTTAGAACATTTATCTTGCAGCTTTGCAATTTTAATTATCTGATAAAGTGTCAGGGGAAAAAAACAATTACAATTTCTCAGTAAGTTCATATTTTACTAGTAGTTTTCCAGGAAATGGAACCCAAGATTGTAACAGATTTGAGAGACGAGGACTCCCCAGTTTTCAGGTTGTCCTTTGTATTTCAGATTTGGGTCTTTAGGCAGTGTTAGCACTGGCACTCAGTTGCTGATTCAAATTGTTGTGTTTTGGCCAGTAAACTTGTTTTAGGTCTAATTTCAATACACAGACTGTGGCAGATTCACTAATGCAGTGATATAATGAAAATAAACTCTCTCTGACATCATTACTCAGATACCCTGAAAATAAAAAATTAAATATGGGTAAACTTTAACATTGCATAAAGTTTCTGCATCCTGTGATCACAGTGATTGAATGAGCCACATCCTCACCAGCTCAAGGTGCTGCCAAGACATGGCTTTCAGGTCTTTTCATCAGGCCTGGCTCTGAGGTGTGTCTGTACCAGGAGATGCAGAGGATGCTGCTGACTGTGGTCAGAAACACCTAGGTCAGATGAAAGGAAAGGTCCTGACAGAGACAGTTAGAAGCTGTATTCTGCAGTGTTTCATGACCACACCTTCCAGGAAGGCTTCCAGTTAGGTTTGGTATCTACATTGCTTTTTTTTGTGCTGATAGACCTGTTGAAGGTGCAGAGTGTAGGAGAAGGGAATACAGGTGACCTTGCCCCTGATAAGTAACAGCTGTGTTAATTACCCAATACAGCCTGGCCCCTGATGAGTCACAGTTACATATAATAAAAATAAGTGTGATAAAATGGAGTGGGTTAGCTGGTGAAGAGGTAGTCATAGAGGATCATGAAGAAGCAGGATCCTGTAGAGAGAAAGAGAATCATTGCTGTGAGGTCAGTCTGGGTCTGCAGTTAGAGCCTGTTGTTGGAACCTGCAGCCATAGTCTATCCAGGTAAAAGTCTGCAGTCAGAGTCTGCAAACTAATATGTGCAGTCATAGTTTAGCAGGAAATAACCAGCAGTTAGAGGCTGCAAGGGAAATCTATAGTAGGAGCTTGCTGCAGCCAGAGTCAGTGAATAGTTGGAGTCAGGATGGCTGAGCTGCAAAGAGGAATAAACCAGGACCCTTTTCATGCTCTGATAAACAAGAAGTCTGTCTTGGCTCATCTCTGCCCTCTAACAAGAGGGCTGCTGCAACAGCAGGGCTCTTCAAATGTCAGTGAGAGTTATCTAAACAAAGGTGTGATTGCATCAGTAGGTAAAACTTCCTCTTCATTGCTACAGACTCCAGAACCAGGTGAACATTACTGGTGTGTCAGTGAGCTACAGCTCTCCTTCCAGCCTGACCAGCATCCACAGCTGGTAGCTGGGGAGGGAAGCTAATGCCTCACAAGATATGGACAGTCCCATTTGATTTAAGAAAGGAGACAAAGGACCTTCACTGTTGCTTGTTTTATGTTCCTGGGAATCTTATGTAGCAGTAGAGTCTTTAGTGGATACAAATTATATAGGGTAAACACTATTACCCAGACAGCCAAATGAATTAACCCTGAAGTGAAAGCTGCACATACTGAAATATTATCCAGATATTTTAGCAGTTTAAAGGATGTCTTTTTATATGCTGGGTATTTCTTAAATGTTCCATTAAATTAAGAACTCTTTATATAAATGCTAATTTAATTAAAATGTCTTTGTATTTTAAATATAAATGAAAACAACAGGCTAAAGCCCGGCTGAAAGTTAGAATGAACCTCTAGTTATGCATAATTTTTGTTATCTTCTGCAGCACTGTCTTTCTTTTTTTTTCTTTAACAATATGCATGAACATTTCCTGTCTCTTCTTTTAAAATTTCTTATAACAGAATATTTTTGACAGGCCACTTTTGCTTTCAGAATTATAATTTCCCCCACAAATGGTTAGTAAGAATAGCAAAACACTGTGTTTTAACTTGGTAGGCATGATGATGATACCAGTTGGCATTTAGCTGTCCCATATACTAATTCATGCATGTGAAATAAAATTATTATACTTAGAATTTTTGGTCTTTTATCCAGTCCCTATCAGAGAAGATGACTTTAAATGAAAAACAGTTATAACTTTTTTTTCCTTTTACCAATAATTTTTTATTGAGAAAAGAAAGTAATGCTTTGCCTCCTATGTAAATACGTTTTTCTGAAAATACACCTTCATAAGGGCCAAATCAATCATTTTCAGGCGTGGTAAATATGATAAGCTGGGAGCCTTGAAGGAGAGCAGAGTCTACAGAAGAGGCAGATTATCCATGGGATTGTGTGGACATACCAGATAGCCCAGTTTCACCACCAATAATACCATTCCCTTGTTAATATTTTTCTGGTTCAGCTATCTTCATCTGTAATCTTGGGAAACTTGTGCTGGATTCAAAAGTATGGGGTTTTTGAAGCAGACTAGTCTTCAGTAATGCCCATGTGTGTATATGGATGTATTTGTGTGTGCATTTTCCTTTTAATAAGGATTGTGTCATGATTCAAACCCAGGCACCAAGCAAGGCCCTCACTCACTCACCATGAGTGGCTTGGGGGAGAGAATCAGGAGAATTAAACTGACAAAACTCATTGTTTGAGATAAAGATGGTTTAATAAGTAAGGCAAAAATCATGCATGCAAGCAAAGCAATCCAAGGACTTTGTCCACCCCTTCCTATGGCCGGACAGGTGTTCAGTCATCCCCAGGACAGCAGAGCTCCATCATGTGTAACAGTGACTTGGAAAGACAGATACCATCCCTCCAAATGTCCCCGTCTTCTTCCTCCTTCCTCCAGCTTAATAAGCTGAGTGTGATGCCATTGGGTGTGGAATGTCCTCTTGGACATTTAACTGTCCCAGCTGTGTCCCCTCCCAACTCCTTGTGCACCCAACTGCTCACTGGTGGGTTGGGATGAGAAGCAGAAAAGGCCTCAACTCTGTGTTAGCCCTGCTCAGAAATAACCAAAACACCCCTGAATTACCAACACTGTTTCCAGCACAAGTCCAAAACGCAGCCCAACAGCAAGTACTAGAAAGAAATTGAACTCTATTCCAGCCAAAACCAATACACATTGCAAGCACTAAGACAATAAGACATGATTAAGATAGCTAAGGTAGATATTCTGTTGAAATGTTTAATGAGCCAGATTCTGATCTCCTGTATCCTAAACAATTAGACTTTATTTACCTGTGTCCTCTCTCAAAAGCTGCCTTTGTATAAAGAGCTGTGACTTCAGCTTTCTGTGTGTTCCAAGTACTTGCACAACAGTATTTCCATGGAGTATTTGACCAGGGCAGGAGTGGGAAGTTAGTTTTATTGCCAGTTGTTCTCAGGCTCCCCATTGGTAAATGAAAAATTCTTCTCTGCCTTCTGTAGGGCTGGTAACAATCTTGAGTAAGATATTTCATGAATGAATGGATAAAGAATAATATTCCGTAATTATTATTTAAAAAGGGATTTACATGTATTGTTCTTAAGTCAAGCATTTGCAACAGTGACATCCACTGCTTTAAAATATGGTTAAGCCAAAGGGTCAGCAACAGCATCAGGATATTATTTCTTCAGGGATTTTAATGTCTTGACTGTTCAGGAATCTCTCATTTCCAGCTGCAACTAACTTTTTTTTTTTTTTTTCCCCTCTAACAATAGAATATAGTAAAACATGCATCTGGTTAGTCGTGTTTGGTCTTTCGTATTTTAGATATCTTTGGTGGGGATGATGAAGTAGCTGCTGTGTTTATGTATCTCATTGATACATAAGCATGTTCGAGAAGACAGGATGAGTTTAGATCCAGATCTCCTATGGCTGAATTAACTAGAGGAAAACCTGTAATTGCAGCATGGGTTCAGAGCAATAATGACAAATAATTACAGTTTCCAGAAGGGAGACAAACGTTTATAATTTCACATGTGCTATTAGTGCAGGTACTACTGTTGCCCTGTGTACTGTTGTAAGAAAGATCTTTTCCCTCCGCTAGCTTGGGAGATTTCTAAGTGCCTGTATAACCTAAAATTCTTTTTGGCTTTTTTCTACTTCACATTCACAATCAAATTCTCTTGTAATGAGTGTTTAAGTGTCCATAGAGGACTCATAGTCCTGATATTCATTTAGCAGAAGAAATGTGAAAGTATCACCTGTGTATGTTGTTAAAGGCTCGTTTCCATTCGAGGGTCAGAAAAAATTATTTTTCCACAGCAGGTAGGATAGAAAGTGCTGTTTCCAGGTTCCATAATCAAGACAAATACAACTGCCTGTTGCCATGCACCATATATTTTCCACATTATAGTAATGGATGCACTGCTGCCACATGCTATGTCAGGACTTCCAGCTAATTGGAATAAGTTATGTGTGTTCCAGTTACACTTACCGTCTATAAAAGGCTGCTTTGTCCTAAACTAGATAATAATTTTTGATGGATTTCCTTATGGTAGCAGATACTGTTGTACTCTGATGAGAACCATTGTTTTTCATAAACACAGGTGTTTTCTGCACATATTAAGGCTTTAGAGAGGATTCTTTCTTCCTGAGCTTATGCTAAGGTGTAGGTGATATTCAGTGAGGTGATATGACCTAAATCCAGGTGTAGTAAATCCTGAAAGGGACGTGAATAGATGTGACTAAGACTGTACTGTACCAGAGAGCACTCATGGCTGCTGCCTGAAAAACTGCTAAGTGCCCTGCTGCTGCTTGGATCTTTGATAGTTTCATCAAAAGCTGTTACGTCCTTCAGTCCCTGGAGAAGGGTTCAGGCCATATGAATCAGAGGTGAGATAACTGCAGGGGTAAGAAGCTCCCCTGAGTGTGCTAGGTGTACCCTGTGCAGCACAGTCCACTTGACCTGTTGGGAACATGGCAGAGCCTCTGCTGCCTCAGCTTCACCCAGACAGGTGGGAATTGTCCCCAGGATCTTATAAAATGTGTGACATTCCTCCTGTGCTTTCTCTAAATTTCTCTGCATTGTTTTTTTCACTGGAGCTGCAATCTCCTATTTTCTTGGCAGGTGCAATCTTGTCTTAAGGTATAAGTGTGGCATCAAAAATCATAAATGTGGCACTTTTCAGGTGAAATTAGTTTTTGGAATATAAATCTAACTGGAATTGGTACCTGATGGTTACAATCTAAGTCTACACTCATGTAACTCAAGAGCTGGAGCTGTATGACTACCAGAGCGCAGTATGTACAAGTTTTAGAATAAATTTGCCTATAGTTAGTGATTTGTTACTTTTGAAAGATATCAGATCCCTGTGCTTTAATGATTCTTTAATACTCAGGGTTGCAGATTTGGCATGACAAGAGTGACAAAGGGGGTTAATTGTAAGTGGTCCATTTCTGCTCCTGTGCTCAGTCTGGAGAGCAGGTATTTCAGCTCCATCAGGAACCCTTAGCTTTTCAGAGAGTTCTTCCTTTTTCCTCTCAGATGCCTCACTTGGTCCCAAATGTCAGGTCCCAAACCTGCTGAAACTGCAGGTTTCATCCTCCAAACCTTTATCTTTCTTACTTCAAAAGTAACTGGAATGGTCTCTTTTCTGTATCCCTTTTACTCCACCAAATTTTTCCACCTCCTTTAGATTAAATGGTAGGTGATCCTCAAGTCTGTGGCCAATTATCATCATAAAAACCAGGCTAGCTATCCTGTAAAAGAAAATAGAGGAGTATGTGATTGTGTTATGAAAATATGAGAATACTTGAATTTGTATTTTATAGTGAAATAGTACCTTTAGTACCTTTTAGCACTTATCATGATGGCAATAAGGGAAAAAGTAGGGGCATTGCACAGAACATAAAATGATAGAATTTTTAATGCTATGAATTTCTTTTTTTACGCCTCCATATACCATCTCAGTGTCATGACAATACCATTTAGCGTTAGCCATGTCTAAATAGTGAGGAGAGATTTCAGAAAGCAAACTTCAGTCTTAGAGGCTTCTTGTGTCAGGAAGAAAAATTCTCTAGTACTTTTTGGTAAAAATAGTTGTTACTTGTTTTGGGTATCTCCATCAGTTCACTGGAGAACAGTTTTACAAAAGATCTTTACAAAACACAGGAAGATAAACCCATTCTTTTTTCTTTCTAGATTTATCCTAAAACCAGCTCCCTTAAACCTATGAATTAAGCGTGTGCACAGGAGGACGTGCAGATTTGTGAAATAGTCTTGTTGCTTCAAAATACACTAACTAAATAAATATAAATTATGTCTGTTCTTTTATTGTTTTCCTATATAAATACTCTCTTGATCTATTGTGGAAATATAACTCTGGTTGAGTGTTGGTTTGTATTTGTAGTAGACAATTCTTGTCTGCAAACTTGATTAGATAATTTTTAGAAGGAACTGGGATGTGAAATGCATGAGCCACCTTAGTGAATTTGTGGCAGCTATTTAATTGCTAGTCCAGCCAGCCTTAGCTTTTTGGTACAGTAGATTTTGTCTTGTATAAGTGTTAGTAAAAATGGCTATTAGCCTAAGATTGGCAATATCTTGGCTGTGATTAATAATTTTCCTTTAAATGGGATTAATATTTTCCTTTAAATGTATGTTAATCAAAGACTTAATTATTTAAAAAAAAACTGAAGGATCTGAGAAATGCCCTTTGTCTTTGATCATCTCTTAAACTTGTAATTAAAAGTATCTAAAGCTAATAACAGGTTTTTTCTCCAAAAGTTTGCCAGAATGGAGGACTCTAGCTAGATTAATTAATCTTTGCTCTTGCTGAGAGCAGAATGTATAGACTTGGAGAGTTGCAAAGCTTTATTTTATACTGAAATCCCATCTATATTTGCAGAGGAGTTTGGGTTTAGAAGGGGATACATTCAGCCTTCTCTTCTCAAGCATTTTTAGAAACTGTTTCCACCAGGCAGGAGCTGGGAAATAAAGATTAGGAAAGGAATACAAAAATGCCTATATTCCCTTTTTTATTTCATCTGCAAATCTTAAAAAAATTATTGTACTAAGTCACTAAACATTCCCCTACTTCAATGGGGGAGCCTTTGCATCAAAAACTGTTTATTCTAGTTGGGTAGACAAATAAAAGTCTAACTGCATGGAGACTCAATAACAGCCTTCCAGTTTCTGAAGGGGTTCTGCAAGGAAACTGGAGATGGACTCTTCAGGAACTGCAGTCATAGGACCAGGAGTAATGGGTTCAAACTGAAAGAAGCAAATTTGAGCTAGATTTACTGTGAGGGTGGTGAAGCACTGGAACAGGCTGTCCAGAGGAGCTGTGGATGCCTTATCCCTGGAAGTGTTCAAGACCAGGCTGGATGAGACCCTGAGCAACCTAGTTTAGTTCCTTGCCAAATTCCCATGGCAGGGAATTTGGAACTAAATCACCTCTTCCAGCCCAAACCATTCTATGATTCTATGACTCTTGATCCATTCTATTCCAGTTTGCCATGTTTTGTCCTTTTTCTCCTTTCTTCAGTCCATGCCAGGATTGTATTTTTCAGCACCATTTTGCTCACAGTGGCTCCAGAAGAAAGCTGTGGCTCAAGAAATCATTCCTGTCTGGGGAAGGGTAGTCTTTTATACAAGGTCCCAAGGTGTATTACTACTAAAAGAATCATTCACCTAATTCATATTCCATGAGTCACAATTCTAATGAGGTCCTGGTTATTCATACAATAGTTATTCATACATTATTCCCTACTTATTAAGATACAACAACGCTGGGCTCTGATACTTACTTTTGAGGAATACTTGCAGAAATCAGTTCCTCTTAAAATATTTACTTCACATGCAACAGTTTACCTCTTGTTTGCTTTATGAATGCATGCTCTGAAGGTGAGCAATAAGACAGGTAAAAACCCAGCTATGGAAATGTGTGTTGAAGATGCACATGGTAGCCCTGTAACATTTTGTCTTGGCTCGTTTTGCAATTTTACACAAGGAAAGGGACCTATCACTCCATAGATATTGAAAGGATATCACAGTTATGGTGATTCACATATTGCAACTCTGCCATAATAGAGAAAGAACTATATGTAGAATGAAGTAATATGAGCTGAAATAAAGTCATGCAGGACAAGAACTGAGACTGGCATTACATTATTCTGTGGAACAGAATCTGGAACTGCTGCAGGGGAATGAATACATGATACATAATATGGACCACTATATCATGTAGATTATTTAATATATTGAAACACTGACGTATAATGCACTATTGAAATGGGTTGTATAATGTGTTTTCCGTAGAGAGAATTTTCTTTCAGTCTCCTCTCTTAGGCATGGACATAGTAGAATATACTGTGCTAAAGAGTAGCTGACCTTGCCTCCATTTAAAAAGGAGAAGAATCTATAAATGACCTGTTTCATAAAGAGGACTATGTGATTAAGAAAATTGGTTTCCAAAAGTAGCAGCATCATGGTCAAATCAATCTTGGTCCCAATCAAAGGGTATACATTTATTTTCTCTGAGTTGTGTAATAATATTTTGACAGTTGCAGTGCTCAAAAAAAATTAGAATCATTGCATTTAAGAAAAAATTGAAGCTATCAACAAGGAGAGCTTATTTATGTGGAATAAACATTCAGTCAACAGAAAAACTTCAATATTAAAGTTTTTACCCTGGACATTTTTTTCCCTAGAGATTGGTTGCATATATGCTGCATCAGTCTGCCCACATTCTGTGTCCAATTAGGTTTTCTTTAAATTAGTAAGTTGTATTTTTTCATGCCATCCCATTGATTTATAATAACTGTAGCCTTAATTAAGAGCAACTTTGTTTTTATCTTTTTTTTTTTAAGAAATCAAGAAGATCAAGTGGAATTGCTTACTGTTCCACTTAAAGCAAATATAATGCCTTACTTGTTGAAACTGGAAAAATTGTCCCTAAGGATTATTAAATGCCTTTTACAGGTGTGAAAAAGATCTTGTGTTTTTAACAAATACATCCATAAAGAATTTTCACACATCTATAAAACCTGTTGCTAAACTGGGGAGAAGTCTTGTTTCTTCATGTAGGTGACTGAATGCTTCAGGAGATGCGTCTCCCCCAAGGCACTCAATTTAAATGCCAGCCTATTTAATGTATTCTGTAAGAAACGAGGCACAGCTTATAAATAGAACATTAAAGCATTTTTGTATCCTGCATGTTGGCTAAGGATCGTACTATCAATAATTTTTTCAGCTATTTTGTTTCACTCATGTGTAGATGTATTCAGCTGTAGAATGGGTTGATTTGTGGTGAGTATTTGGGGTGTCTTAGGGAAATATGAGGCTCTTTCAGCAGCTGGATGTGACTCCTGGTCAGAGTTTTTTAAAGTGAGTTTATCAAAATGCAAGCGGAGAGAGATGCCTTTCTCATGCAGTGGTGCATAGGGATGAATAAAATGGGGTAAGAATTTTATAGACTTGAAGAATCATTTAGGCTTGGAAATATCTTTAAGATCGTGGAATCCAAACATAAACCTAACTTTGACAAATAGCATTTTTGTATACCAGTGTCCAGGTTCAAAAAAAGGAATTGTTTAAATTCTGTACACAGTATATGTTGCAGTTGGTAAACAGAGCTGAATTAGATATGAAGATATAAATAAATTTATACTCTGAGGCTCCTCCCTAATCCAAAGCCCATTAGAGTCAAAGTAATAATCTTTGGATCAAGGTCCTAAAGGACAACTCAGTAGAGTTATTGTATGGTCTGCAGAAATCCCAATAGAGTAGCTCTTAAAACTAGACTGCTTGCTTTCTGTTTTTCCTTTCCTGTTTTCATCTCCCAGCTTCTGTAGTTGCTTTTCCAATGCCTATTTTTTTCTCATACTTTTGCATTTTTGTTTGCTACTGACAAGCCCCAATTTTTTTTTTCAACCCTCTCTTTGCTTCACTGTTACTCCATCTCGTGTTTTTAGTTCTTATCTTTAGGAATAGCATTTCTTACCTTTTTTGATTGTATAAACCTCCCTCTTAGCTCTGTGCCTTCAGCTGCCTCACAAGATCAGTTGGAAGTCTCTCTTTCCATTAGAGCTGAGTCCACCTTACAAGCAAAGAGGCACTGAGACTCATTCACTCAATTTCAAAAGGATGCTTCAGATGCCCCATTTAATTTGCTGCTTTGTTGGTTCATTGCATTGACCTGGCACAGGATAGAGTTTTCCAAAGTGCTGAAGTCATCTGAAGAGTCACAGGATGTGTCTACATGGGAAACCCGGGTGAACTGGGCCCACTTTCTGAAGGGCTCAGAAGCCATATGGCCTAGCAGCACGACTCAATAGCCTCACCCTGCATTAGGCAGGGTTTCTGGATGCCACCAGGTGTATGAATTTTTAACTGCTGGTGAAAAACTCTGTAGAGACACCTTATGTGTAATACAGGAATACATATAGCCAAGATCCTAAATCACTTTTGTAGGCAGCTTGTTGATGTCCTTTCAGAATTTTGTCTGAAGGTGTAAATAGCCTTTTTCAAAAGAAATAAACTGATTTGACTTAATAATTTGGATTAATCATTATGAGTTGTGGAGTTAGGCAATGTTAATTAGCTATCAAATTCTAATGTAGATCCATACTTTAAATGAGATGATGTGCATGAGTTTGTATGAGATGGTTGGGGAGTGAGGCAGGGGAACAGGAAGCAGTATTTTGTGAAGTGATTACTCTGAAAGCTACCCAAGTCAACAGAAAATGTCGTTAAGTTCTCTTAAAAAGAGGAAAAGAGAACATTCCTTCAATACATTTTAAAATCCCACAACATTTTAATCAGGTAGTCTGGGGTCAATTTCTTCCTCCTTTCCTGAGGAATGTACATTGACTTTCAAGGACTGTGCTGTGATGGCAATGTGAAATTTTTAACTGAAATCAGCTGAAGGACATGGATGGTTTCTAGAGGAGCAAGACCATGAAAAACATGCCTGGGAATCTGTGAGCCCCTATATTCTTTCTGAGTGCTAGAATTAGGGATCTCAATTAACACAAATCTGCTGGTTCCGTTTTTTTACTGCCGTATTAAGATTAGGTGTTATTGAAGTCTCACTCATTCCAAAATTTTGTGTGTGTTCTATAGAAATAGAGCTTGATCAGCACGCACCATGAATCTGAAATATTCTTTTTCAGTCTTCATTACAGCCTTCGATCTAACCAACTGCCTTTAATTTTGAATGAAAACCTTATCAGACTGATATATTTGAATATATATTCACACTTATGGATAAGGAAGATGTGGCTGAGTCCTCCCTAGAAGAATTTAATGCAATAGATTGTGGGCAAAAGTATCCTGCAATCTTTTGGAGTTTGAAAGAAGACAGTTTCAGCTTTAAAATATTTTAAATATTTCAGCAACACACTTTATATAGCATCACTCACAAGCTGTGGCATCCTCTTCAGTTCTGTTATTGTCCCCCTTCTACCCCACCAAGAATAAAAGGATGCAAATGGAAGTTTGCTATAAGTAGGGAGTATGTTGTTGTGATATTTGTATTAATTTTGTCTTAATCAGTAGCACCAAAAGCCCCTCGTTTTGTAGTTTTTGCCTGTTGTCTTTTTTCTAGAAGGTAGAACAGTTTGTTTCTCTTTAATTAAGGTAAAAAAAAAACAAAAAAAAAAAAACAAAATCAGAAAATGTGGGAATTTTGTGGGGTTTGTTTGGTAGACCCTTAAATCACAAGTAAAACTGATTGTGAGTGTGGAGTTACTCCACATTATATCATTAAATCTGTTACACAGAGTTTTCTAATTAAAAGTATGATACAGTAATATTGCATGAAGTAATTTGATAAATATAGAGTACTCTTGTGCCTTTGCATTTTGAACAGGTGCTGTTCGAAAATGTGTAAGCCATCTCCACATTAATTTTCCTCAATGTACAGTAGCTCAGGGTTTTTAATGGCATGATTTTATTATTTTTGTCACTTCTGGGACTTTTTTTAGTGGCTTTGTTTATTATTTTTCTCATACTGTTTAACAAGGTTAATATTTAGAATATGCAACTTTATTTGTATAGTGGATTTGTAATTAAAGGTAATCAGATCATTTTCTATCTTGATGAAGCTGAACTGCATACAAAATGGGAGAGAATGACAACAACTCATTCTCTTTTCTATAGCAGTGACTATTATTAGTAGTGATATAGTAGTAATCACTAAATCTGAGCTATGTTTCTTGGTTAATATACAATATATTATTTCTATGTTTCAACTGACATGTGTAAACCATATAACATCTGAAATATCTTAAGACTAAGATTTAGGGACTTTGTTCTCTGAGGTGGTAAATGTGCTTAAACATAGGAGTGTCAGGTTAAAATGTTGGTCCTGCTTTCCAAAGTGGGGAAAGTACTTCTGTGCATAAAAAAAGTCAGATATGTCATAACATCTGAAGGTGTTTTTTAGAATAACATTACAGGTGTTCTTGCAGCATAACAAGAAATTCAATATCTATAAAATCACAATATATATTATAGGAAAGTAAAATGTAAGTTTCTAAAAAATCTGAACTGGTCCTCAGTTTGCAACAAAGTATTAGGCAGACAAGTGTAAAATCTGCCCACTGTGGATCTGCTTTATCTGTTTGAAATGAGCAGACATACATGAAACATATAGGTATATATAGAAAATGAATGGAGAATAACAGACATGAATTTATGCTTTCATCTTATTTTAGCTGACCTACTTTAAAATGTAGAAGAAAGTACTCCTTAAAAATTCCATGTAGCACACACCAACTTCCCAATTCTCTCTATGTAGCTGTATAACCGTGTGAAATTATGTTTCATACAGTTTTCTATTCACTTATATGACAACATGAAGGTTTCCTCCATGTCCATCCCCCCCTTCCCCTCTTCTTTTTCTTCTCCTATTTGTTAATGACAGGAGAAAAGGATGGACCGTGAGGAAGATGAATGCCTTTAGCCATAGCTGGACACTTTTTTCCAAGGAACATTACCATGTGGGTTCTTGTTTCCTTTAAAAAGCCTGGCTAGTGGGACACTCTTAGCTTTCTCAGCATGGTTCAAATGCTTTTTGTGCCAGTGAAATCTCATTGTTTTTAAGCATATGTGTTGTGTTTGCATTGTGCACTCACTACATATTTGCTCTGTATGGTCTTTGCTTGAGTTACAAGGATGATCTGTGCTCACAGGATAATTTACAAGTGTGTTTTTAGTTTTGCATTCCAACTCAAGGTGTTACTGTGCTTTCCTGCTGCTGCTGAGTTAGGCAGTGGGATGGAGAGTTTTCATTTTCTAATGTAGTGAGAGTAAATTGATATATAGATTTAATTACCTGCAAGGAATTACCTGCTTTTATGATAGATTCCTTAAAATTAAGTAGTATACACAATTATAGAGAATCAGGCCTTCAAAAAACCAAACAAGAATTAGAAAGATTTTCTTCTCAAATGAATCTTCTGTCCTACCTATCTAGTCAGTGAAATTATCCTAGTATAAAATAAATGGGTGTTCTCATAAGCAGACTTATTTCTCCAATTTTTCTGTAAAATACTATACTTTTTAAAAGTTTCAAAATTAACAGGCAAGATGTAGTAAAGTGCAGTTGGTAGTTAACTGCAACAAAAGAGACTTCCCAAAGTTGTGCTTGTTTTCTTCTCTTTCTACTTGTTTCTGCAGAGAAAGCTTGAAAAGGGAACTAGAGTGAAGATAAAACTTGGGAAGCAAACTTTGAGTTTTGTTTATGTGTTTGGCTGATTGTAAAAACATCCTTGGGCGCAGTCTGTCATTGCTACAGGTTCTTTGGCTCTCGTATCTTGCAGATCTGTCTGTCATAAATGGAGATCCACTCAGAGTAGCACATAGGACTAGGTTTTCCTCATCAGAAGAGCAATTCTTCTTAAATCCAGTTACCAAGAAATTCCACACTGTCAGCTTCCTGCATTAAAGGGCTTTTCTACAGTGTGAAGGTGACAGTCTGAGGATGTACTAATATTTGGTACTGTCCTCATTTACTTTGTCCTTATTAGTGGCTGAATTCCCAACCATAGAAATATCCCTCAAGTGGCTTAATAAAAGACTGGAGATAATCTGAAGCAGGTGATTTACTATGCCTCTTTCCCAGGCCAGGGGGGAGTTACCATAAAGAAAGACCTTATATACACTCAGATGCTGGGGAAAACTGAAGTTCCATATTTTGTGGATTTTAGTGCACATAAGCAGTATCTTTAAAAAGCTGGCTGTGATACACATTTCAAATTTTACACCACAGCAGCAAAACTGCCATTCAAGACACTGTAGTTCTTGCCATTTCCTTGTAAGTGAGAGAAGCGTTGCCACTGAATTTAATTGCTCTGATGCATTGCTCTTGGACCTTTCAGCCACACTCTCCTTTCGAGTAAGCTTTCTTCTTTTTTTCTTATTTTTACTGGATCTTTAGCTTTTTCCCTTTGAGTCTGATTCTGTGCTGTACTGGGTGTCTTCTGGGAAAAGCCAAATGCTTTTAACTCCAAGGGACTTTTCTGGGTGTTGGATACACTTGGCATATCACAGGAAAGTGTCCCTCAAAGTTCCCTTTGATTCAGCAGAATGGAAAGGAACAGCAATCATGGTGCATGCAAACCAAGAGATTACTCACACTATGAACAATATTTTATGGGGAAAATTATAGTTTACATTATAATCCCTGCAATCTTTCCTAAGTTTTTCAAACTGTCTCCCTGGACAGCAAATAATCCTATAACTTCCTAATACACCCTGGCATCACACAGCCACAAAATGTCATGGAAGTAAATGGCTTTAATCAGTAACTTGCTTAGTGCCTTGTTTTCAGTTTTCCCAGGAGACACTCTTAGACTTCAAAGTGTACAATATATACAGATTGTGTTTTGTCTTTGTAGAGCACCTTATTGTCATTAGGGATCCTTTTTTTTTTTCTTACCTTGCACCAAAGGATCTGTGTCATTAATTGGGCCAGTAATTTCTTGTCATATCATGCTAAATAATGTATTTGTTATGTGGTACTCTTCAGTTGTGGCTTCTTCAGTTGTTTATTACACTTTGGGCAAATTGAGCAATTAAGTGCAACATGAATTTTTAATTGAGGAAAAAAAAGGTGGAGGAAGGAATATTCAGACAATACTACAGTGGATTGGGTAAATTTAAATTTCCCATTACCTCATCAAAATGCCAGTACTTTATATGTATGCAGAAAAATTGATCCTGCTCTTTATAAACCTAGAAAAAAGGTTAGGAAACAACCTAGAGAAAAGCTGTTATTTTATTGGAACAAATACGGGAAACAGTCTGTTCTTGTTACCTTGTTCAATTGTCTTGCAAAGCTGCCTTCTAGTTTTAAATTCAAAAATTAATTTCTACTGGTCTCTTACCAGAGTGAGCACTAACAGTAACTATTTTGTTCAGGAAACACCAATGCCATTTGAGATTCATAATTTTGCATGTAATTATTTTCCTTTTTAAAAATTAATGATTTTACTAAGAGTTAACTGATTGTGAAAAGCGGGGATTTATTTCCTTCCCATCAGCTCCTTTCAAGTGACTTGATTCTATTGGAAATCCATATTCATGGTGTACCTGCATCTCTCTACCTGTAATTTGCTTCTCTTGCATGTATGTACATGGAAATAAATGCATTATTTTCCTGACACAAATGTCCGCTTTTTGTGTGGCAGCAGTAATTTTGCTATGTTTGTCTGCATCATGTTTTGTCATTCATTCATTGTTTTGATTTTTTTTCCTTTCAGCTTCTCCTCATTCTTATATTTAGCCTCTGAAGAGTTCAGATTTGCTCTGAGTATTTTTCTCAGATGATCCTATGGTTTCATTTTGCTGATCTGAAAATTCTCATTAGCATGATAGAACTGAACAAGAGTTCTTGAACAAGCAGAGCGGACACGAGGAAAGGAGGGGCATGATTTACATTAAATGGAACAGAAATTCTTGGAATAACCAATTAGGCAAAAAACCCTTCCAAATATATTTGGTGCCAGTGTAAATTTTTCTCACATCAACATAACATGTTTCATATGTAGTTTGACCCTTTTACCTAATCTTTCCCAATTCTTTCAACGCGGTAAAGTAATAGTCTTTTTTTCCCAACTGATACTATTTATTGAATCGACACAAAATTATGAATTGTTCAGCCTGAGTTCTGAAAATTTTCTTGCATTTAATGTGAATCTGCAATTTGGTCATAATGTTCCTAGCACACCTCATTTCTGGGTTCTGATGGTGTGATATTTTGACTGGAATTTGGACTTAATACTGAATTCCTTGTAGAGGTAGAGACAGAGAATTGAAATACAANAATTTGGACTTAATACTGAATTCCTTGTAGAGGTAGAGACAGAGAATTGAAATACAAACAAATTTAATTACTTTCCTGAAGTCCAGATTGAAACAAAAACTGAACTTTCAAGTTATAACAGATTAAAACAGAGTCCTTGCCAAGTGCTGTTAATCATGAAAAAATCCTTCATCCCCTTGCACAACATTTTAGGCAGTGACTAAGTGCTTCTTTTTTTGTGCAAACCTAAGTGGCAAAGTTGGCTTTGTGCTAACCTGATCCACATGTCAAACAGTAAATGTTACATTTTTGAACCTGAATTGCTAGTTAACCTGGATTTGAGACGTGACTGTTGTATGTTTAGGCAGATCAGGGAGAAAAAAGATAATACAACCATAATAATATGCATAGTAATGTCCACAAGATTTACCCATGCTGCATGCCTTGTATATTCTGGGATACAATTTTCATTTTCAAAGTCAACTTAAAAAAAAAAAAAAGCAAGTTAAAAAGTCCTTTTATTTGTTAAAGGAGGTCTGGCTTAGACTATGTGATGTCAGCAAAACTATCTGGACAAGACTGAAATTATAGCTAGAGCTTCTCAAATAGCTCTCCTGTTCCCAGTTGTATCATAGTCTCAAAATTTTTATTTCCTGTAATCATCAGGACACAAATCCATTTATTGGAGGGGACACCACTCTAATTTCTCTGGGCTTGCATAAATTATGGCTGGAGTTAGGGAACCCAAATCCTTTGGGAGACGAATTGAATACAAACACAGTGAGAGAGGACTTCACATCACTCCCAGTGTTTGTAGGACAGCATGGTTTTGTTGCAGGTGTTAATTGTGGTGACCTATGGTGATGATGAAGTGTCTGGATGTCACTGCAGCGAAAGCTGGAGGACAGGGAGGACCAGCTGGTGGGGAATGCACTGCCTGGCTGAGCAGTGAGCTGCGTGGGGAATCCTCTGCCTCACACGGTCCAGGGCTGCCTGAGTTATGTCCCGGTAACAAATCACCTTCCTGGTAAAAATTAAAAGTGTCATTGATGTAATGGAAGGCTCAAAAAACCTCCAAATGTTGGAATGACCTTCCTGTAAGTCTTCTGCCCAACAGACGAGTGGGACTTTTTCCAAGATGATAATTTCTAATCTTCCTTCACTTCCGTACTGCATCACTCCTGAAACACCAGGCAAAAGGAATGATTCACAAATTACCTTTTTCTTCCCAGCAAGGAAATTAGTGCAGACTTCAGATGTAATTGATAACTGAAAAGGTTAGATTAACCTTGGCTATTTCCCCGTTTGGCTCCTTTTAGTCAAGTATCACTCTTGTTCCTGCTGTCACACCTTGGGTGTGTCCTATATCCACGTTCTACATTGAGAAGCTTGATTAGGAGTTGTTCAAATATGATTCTTTACTCATTTTGAAATTGTCCTTTTTAGGAAACCCAAGTGGCAGAAACACTGAAAGCATGAAAATATCATGTTATCTAATAAATACAATATTCTAAAATCTCATACTAAAACATAAATGTTAAGGGAAAGAACTGAAGCTTTCTGTTCTTGCCCTCCATGCTGAATTTAATCTTACAGGAAAAGATGAGGTTAGTTATTATCCAGGCAATTTTTGCAATTCTGTATTCTACAGTGTCATGATGAAAAAGTAAAAAAGGAAAGTCTTTATTGATTTAGATCTAATTTAAAAATAGTGCGGCAACATTATCTCAGGGTTTCTTTGTGCTAATGTCAAAAATCTAAACCATGCTTTCAGAGTACATATGTGGACACCTAAAAACTATTCCGAGGTGAATTGTAATTTTTAATCTTGTTTCTGCCTTTTCTACCAAAAATATAACTGTAAAAGATACTGTAAAAATGCAATCTGGGCATGTCTGTAGGAGGAAATGTTTTTCAGGCTTTAGAGCACCTTTGCTGACAGCAGCATGTTGGAAGAAGGTAATATAGTGACTGCTGTCATTTCAACTCTCCTCTGTAGAGTTTTAGATGAAATATTGTATTAAAAGGTACAGTAAGTCTTTTATTGTTTTGCCGTTCTACTAGTTAGGAGATTCCCTTAGAGCCTGTGAAAAGTGTTTGTATGCAATGAGTTTGCTACTTGCCTTAATAACAAACACCCATAACTAATTTAAATCAGCGTATGAGTTCCAAGGTCACCACTTCCATGGAGTTGTCTTTGGTTACATTCTGCTTTTGTTAACGTGTCATCACATCCTATTGATCCTTCTCTGTCTGTGCTTTAAGACTTAAAAGCCAGGAGGAAGGCAGCATAGGCATCTTTTAAAGATGTAAGAAGACATTCTGTCCCCCTCCTTTAGGATAAACACAGGTAGGTAAAACTATGGGACAGATTTTCAAATGGTGTAGCAGAATGAAGCTGCAGTTATGTACACTCGAAGGTTCTAAGCATAGCTTTAAAAAAGGCTGAATTTGAATGAAAAGACTGTGTAGCTGAAAATATTTGGCTTCAAATCCTGAGTATAATTTTATCTTCATTCCTATAGTGTCCTCTCCTAGAGAATATAAGTCAAGTAGGGGTATTTGCAAAAGGCAAATATGCATTTCCCACAGTCATATAAACTGAGCTAAGAGCTGTCTTCCCTTTTTTTTTTTCCCTATTTTGGTACAGCATCCAGCAAAAGAATGTTAGGTGCCATAAGAATAAAAATTTAAAATAAAAATGCAAACTGGAATCAGTCCTTTCCCCAATTCTTCTAACTGCCTCCTAAGACTTATTTGGTTCATTTATATATGCCCCAGTGTTGATTTTGCAATTGCCATGGATCTCCAAACCACAAAATTATGCATAATCTAAGATGTTTTTCGTCTGCTTCAGTTATCCAAAGAAGAATTAAATGCTATAACTCCTATTGATGATGGAGTTGTTTCAGTGCAATATGCGTTTCTGGAGATATGAAAAAAATATTACAGGAATATTTATTTAATGGGTCCTTCCCAATAGTATCATGTTGTCCTCTGTTACTTTCCCAGAAGTTATTTTTCATTCTTTTCATCTTATAATTCAGGGACATTACTGTTTTCATTTGCTCTTTGTCATCTTGATCCCTGTGGGACCTCTGCAGATCATCTAGACCAACCTCTATTCCCAGAAGTTACTATATATATATAAATACACACAAAATATGGATATTTTTGGAAGTAAATTAAACAAAATTCCAATTATTACTTTTCTGGTATTTTTAATGTTTATGTTTGTTTAGGGCTTTAAATTCTTTCCCATTTTGCTTAAATCATTAATTTAGCCAGATCTAGCTGTCATATTAGATGTGTGTTAGCCAAGGAAAGAAGAAAATACTGGGAAATAAAATGTTTAATTAAAAAGGGCAGAATAAACTCGTGTAAGGAGATTTAGAAGGTATTTTCAAAATTCTGAAATTACATTAGAAATTCTTATAGCAGGTGACCACTAGCATAGAGAAGGTCAGGGTTTTTCACGACCATCACACTTTCCATAGCTTTGTAATGTCAGGTTTTTGAGTGATGTCTACTTTATTTTCCCGTGACATATGTTGGCCCATGGTCATAGTTTCTTTCCAGAGTAAGTCCAGCCTGGGAGGAGAAAGACAATACTTTGTTGCAGGTATTGTGTTTTCCATTAGCCTTTAGGCAAATCCTTCCCTTTCTCTCTGTTCCCTCTTTATTGTGTCCTAAAATGGTCGCTGTTCTGATAATGTTGTCAGGAGAAATACTTCTGCACTTTGCTTTGACCTTTTTACACTTTCTCATATTTTTTCATTAGTCTCAACCCATTTAAAACTAACTAAGCTTGACTCTTCAAATGAAAACTGGCCAAAATCTCTTTGGGAATTGTTGAGCCTTTAAGAGATGAAAAAAATCCATATGTGATGTCTGGGAGTGAGCTCACTGGACCAAAAATTATTTCAGGGACTGTTGTTATGACAAAAAAAATGGAAATAGAAATAGCTATGAATTTTTGGAAGAAGGAGGGTTAAGTCTAGAAGAGAATTTATAGATTATTTCACGTGTGTGAAGACAGCTGACAGGCTTCCTTCCATACTGCTGTTTTCCCCCCTCTGCTTATCCAAAACATACATAACAAACTTTTAGGGTTATTTGAGTGAAAATTGTTCCTGCTGAGACTGATTCCGTCTTTTAGCCTATTTCACTTTATACAGGTAACTTTCTCTACAATGTCCAACTTCATTATTTTATTACTACCAGCTCAATTATAGGTAGGAAAATTAGCGGTGCACAATATGGAAACTACATGTTTCTCTACTAGATTACTGAAACATCAGAAAAAATTGTGCTAGCTTGAAGGATTAAAAAAAAAAAAATTTGGTGGATTTCAGTCCTTTCCACAATGTGGATTTAATTCAAATAAGATTAATAAAAGTATATGTTATAATGTACATAAATACACTCTCCTGGCAGTAAGTTGCACAATGATGGGTTGTCTATAAGACCAAGAAAAGATGTTAGCTTAAAAACAGTCAATTTCCTTGAACTTATTTAGGAGTTACTTTTTGCACTAGCAATTTGAAATTGCCAAATAAGTTTAAAAAAGGTAAGATTTTTATACTGCACAGATCATTGTCAACACTGAGAAGAGAGAAAAGTACCATGTAGACAAATCCAGAACAAATGATCTTTGCAACAACTTGTTCAAAAAACTATCAAGATGAACATTTTCTAAGCTGAAGGTCTATTTTTAAGATGGTTGAAATAGGAAAATTACACTGATAGTCAGTTATCTGGAATTATTGTCAGTCTTTTGGGTGATTGTATTTTTCAGTATTAAATGTAGTGAAGCTTTTCTGTTCCCTGTTCCTGTTGTGACACAAATGACAATGTATTGCCTCAGTGAATAATAGGGTGCTGGTCTGATTTAACTGGCTTCTGAACAAACTTCTCTCTGCAACCCACATGGGAAAAGACAGGGAGGTGGCAGTGGAAGTGTTTGTCTTCCACCTGCCATCCCCTCCTCTATGTTTTCACATGTGTGAACCAGAAATAGAGCATTTTATCTGGCATATCCACTTGCAAATTAAATTTATGGTGAAGTTAAACAAAAAATGGTTGTTTAACAAAACCAGATTTTTTGTTTCTGAGAAAAAAAACTGAGAGTAAATTGGTGTTTCTCTAAAAAGCTTTGAATGAACAGAGAAAGGTTGAAACTTCACTTCAGTCCTGTGCACACTGATTAATTAATTAATTAATTTCCATGGGGAACAAACACTTTTGCCACGGAAATTAATGCAAATGTTACTGGTAGGGTGGTATTGTGTTGCTTTAACAAGAACTGAGCATGCTTTTTCTAAGGTCAAAAATCCTGTGTAACTGAAGAAGTGCAGACTGTAGATTGAAAGAGTTGAATTCTTCCATCTGCCAAAGTGAAGATGGAAGTTCAATGACTAAAGTTCCTCTTTGCAGTGATTTTTTAAAAAGCATGTTTTAAAATTGCCTGTGTAGGGCTCAGTGCCTTGACAAGCAGTTTCTATCTTTCTTTTTTGAAAAATCACATACTACATCCAGCTCTGGAGTCCCCAGTGCAGGGAGGACATTGATCTGTTAGAGTGAGTCAAGAGGAGAAACCCTAAGTTGATTAGAGCGATGGGGCAATTCCCCTGCAAGGAAAGGCTGAGAGAATCTGGTAAAAAAGGCTTTGGGGTCTAACCTAATTTCAGCCTTCAAACATGTGAAGGACAGAGAAACTTTTTACAGGGGTGTGTAGTGACAGGACAAGGGGGTATGGCTTCAAAGTGAAAGTCAGTAGGTTTAATTTAGATATTAGGAAGCACTAATGTGAGGGGGTGAGGAGGCACTGGCAGGGGTTGCCCAGAGAAATTGGGGTGGCCCCATCCCTGGAAGTATTCAAGACCAGGTTGGATGGAGCTCTGAACAACCTGCTCTAGTGGAAGGTGTCCCTACCTATGACAGAGGTTGGAATAAAATGATTTTTAAGGTCCTTTCCAGTCCAAACCCTTCAATGATTCTATGATCTTTCTCCTACTGAGAAGGCAATACAGCCACATGTTGTGCTAGAGACCTGAATTTTACATACAGGCCATGGGGATTCAGGTAGACATAATATTTACCTTTATAGTTCACTGATTAATTAGTATGTTGAACACTGATTTGAAAATAGCAATTATGTTCTCCAGTAACACAAGGTACTCCACAGGAGCCAGTTCTGTCTCTGAGGCTCTGATTCTCTGGAACTGTGATTTGGTGGACTATAACCACATTTTCAGAGGTGTTAAACTAGTCATGCAAATCCTTCTTAATTTGGGGATCACTGACTAGTTAGGTTGTAACAGCTCCTTAGGAACCGTTATAGTCCTGGGTCTAGCTACTAATGTCAGTGCTTTGCAGTCCGGTTGAGTATTCCTGTTAATATTCTGGGCTTATGCTTACAAAAGCTATAGAGAAATAGTGCTTCCAGTTTTTTCCAGTCTCTGAACTCTTTCTGCACACTAACTGGTGTAGATTTATTTAAGAAAAGCAACAAAATCCTCCACACTCCAGAGTTAACACCACCTGAACGTAAACTAGGCTGAAGATCTGTTTTCCTGCTACTTGGAGGTACTGCACATGGGTAGTAAGAAGCTGCTTTCTGAGACTATGTGCTGATGTTTGCCTCTTCTGCATAGCAAAAGCATTTATGGAGAAAATAGTCATCTTTTCAGCAAACCTGCCTGTAGAACATCGCTTTTAAAAGGGAGATTGTTCAATATATGTGAGTCAAAGTCTGTCAAAACGCAGCTTTTTGAACTTCCTAAGTGACGTGAAGTGATTATTTTTGTTCCCTTGTGCGAAAATAATGAAATAAATTGGTTCATTCATATTTGTTGCAGAATGATAGGTGCCTAGAAGAACATCAGAAATTGTGATTTCAGTTTATTGCCCTGTATTTAGAGCTGCACTTGGTTTTGTCACAGTAGGATTAGTTGTATGAATAATGGTTCATCAGTGTGAGTATGAGGAAGTCGCACCATGGCCCTTAGTGCTGTAATCTGATCTTAAGAAAAGAGATCGCTAAAGTACAACTAAGCATCTGATAAATTATTCAGAGGAGAAGCAGAAGCTTTAAGCTGCTTTTTGTACTGTGTATCTTTGCAGCAATTGTTGCACACATCTCAGATGACACAAATGTGTGTAAGGGTACAATGTGAGAAGGAGTTTCTCTTTGGTGATTTATGCATCCTCCTTTGTGTGATACAAATAAGAATTGCTCAGATCATACCATAATATTGTGGAATCACAGTATTGTTTGGGTGGGAAGTGATCTCAAAGATCATCTGGGTCCACATCCTCTGCCATGGGCAAGGACATCTTTCACTAGGTCAGTTTGCTCAGGACTTCATCCAACCTGGCCTTGAACACTTCTGGGGGGGGCATCCACAGCTTCTCTGGGCAACCTGTTCCCAGTGCCTCACCAGCTTCACTGTAAAGAATTCCTTCCTAATATCTAATAAATCTATCCTTTTCCAATTAAAGGTCTTTACCCCTTGTCCTATCACTACATGCCCTTATCAAAATGTCCCCTCTAGTTTTCTTGTAGACTTCTTTTGGTACTGGAACATTCTCCCAGAAAAAGATCTCCCCAGAGTTTCTCTTTGCCAGGCTGAACAACCCTGACTTTCTCAGTCTGCCTTCATAAGAGTGGTGTTCCAGCCCTCTAGTAATCTTCACAGCCTTGCTCTGGCCTTGCTACTCTGGACTTCAGAGTCCATATCCTTCCAGTGCTTGGGGGCGCCAGTGCTGGTTGCAGCACTCTGGAAACAGCTGCTTACATGGTTATGGGAAAATGATGCACTGTGCTGGCTCTGGAAAAGTTTTTTTTTTATTATTATACTTTCTTTAAGATTTGTGTTTAACTAGAACATTTGAATGCACTGCTTACAGTACAATCATAATCACAATGATGGCTCAATCTCACTGTGTTACTTGGCAAGTGCAGGGTAGGCTCCATATAAAATATATTCCAGGGGTTTAGAGGTGTCTTTTAATCCAGCCTGGAATGTTGTGCCACTGATGCCAGCTCTGCAGATTTATGAATTATGGGTCATTAACATCCATTTCAGCTTCTTGAGTGCATATCAGCTGATGAGGGCTGAGCACAGCTAAGAGCTTGTAGTGGTGTGGACAGTGATGAGGACAAGACCTAGGCACACTGCAATTTTTCCCAGGAAGGGATAAATGGTGCTTCTCTTTAACAGCACTTTTTAAAATATTCACAGTTGCTGTAAACTCTTTTTTTAGTCTCTACATTTGGGATTCATATAATGTCCAGGCTGACATTATGTACAGGCATGACTATTATCATAGGATTGTAATTTTTCTTACTGAATAATTTCTCAACATCAGTAAGCATAGTAGTTTCTTAGTTTGTCTTTTTCTGGAGCCAAGCAAAACTCTCGAGAGCCACATTAATTTCTAGAGTAAGAAGAAACCATTTCCAGTGTCTTAAATGGACTTATGCTCCACATGATCAGAATTTCATACAGATTATTAATTGTTTATAAAATCTTGCTTTCTTATTCCATTACCTTAATTCAAAGAGTTGTGGATTTTACCCTCACTGTCCTTATATCCACAGTTTTCTTTCCTGTGTTCTGTTTCCACTGGCTTTTAGTTTATACTCACAAATTTCTAGAGACCTCTATTGCAGAATTTATGATTTATAGAAAAATTTTAAAGATGTTCTTCAGTTAAAATAACAGAGAAATTTGAAACATTAGTATTTGGAAATACAGCATTAGTGTGGTTGTAAAAGTTTCTCAGAGTACAGGCTTAGCACTTTTTCTGTATAGGTGCGACATCTTTCAACACTTTTTAGGGGTACTATCTGTAGCTTTAAAAATTATGTACTGGAAGTACTGTGAGTCCTGAGCTCTTAAATCAGCATGACTGTCAGCACAATCTGAGGCAATATTGCATTGGAGGCATGTCTGTTAGCTGAAGTGGAGAAGAGCACTTTGAACAATGGAGAGCAGATTTATCCAATGTGGGATCCTCTGAGGGACCCAGGAATGTAATTTATGCATGGAGTATGTGCATAAGATGTACTTCATCATGCAGGGAAGTTTTGAGTTGCTTCTGTCAGATTGTTCCTTTGAATAATGTTATCCAAGTGAAGAGTTACTTCATTTTAGAATTTGAACAGACATTTTATGAAATGCACTTATTTCAGAAACATATTCAAATAATACTGATGCTTAAGATACAATTCAGAGTTTTTGAAGCTTAGGGCATGAATTTATTTTTTCATCTGGAATTATGTTTTTCCTCATTCTCAGTTCACCAGCCATTTGCACCTTTTTTTCTTTTCAATAGATAGATTAAAAATCCCATTACAGCAGCCATCTATTAATATATATGCTTGACAGTCAGCTTCTAAGTCTATGACTTTGGTTAAACAGCCTAATAAATGAGTCTTGAATACTAGTGCCTAATTGTTGAAACAGAAGCGGTGAGGTTAAATATCCCATGCCTTTCTCCTTCTGTAGTTGTTAGAAGCAGTGCAACACAGCCTGACACATCTGCCAGCACTTCACACCCACTTGCTCATGTGTAAATGACTGAACAAAGAACAAAGCAATGAAAAGTCAAGCCTTACCTTTTTAAGTAGGAATGATAACAGGGTAGAGAGAATCCAAAATATGAGCTGCACAATACATTGGAGGAACAAAATTCTAGTGGAAAATATTGTGGCATTTTATAAGAGATTACAAATTATGTCAGTAATTACATACATTTACCTAACAAATTTTGAAAATATATGTAGGCACCAAATTTGACAGTGTGCAAATAAAAATGTTCGGTTCTGGTCTGCATTTTGAAAGAAAAGGCAATCAAGGAAACGTTTCATTTATATCCTTTAGATTAATTACTTTTTTAAAAATTAGATTGATACAATTAATATAAAAGCTATATTCTTTTAATCAAATTGAATTCCCCATATCCAACTATTATCTCTTAGAAAAAAAGAATTTTATTGAAAAAATGTATGCATCCCTGTTTTAGAGAATAAGGACTAGAAAGTGAAGCTTATTAGGGAAGCAAGAAGGATGTTCTATTTCCCTTCTTCTGACCTGATTGATATTCTCTTTTCTGTCTCCTGACATGTTTTCTATAATGCAGACCACAGAAAAATAGCTGGCAAAGTGTCTTGATTTTCTTCCAACCTTCAGACTTCAAATGCAGAAAAATGTCTACTAATTTCTATTTCAGTGTTGCCATAGATACAGTTTCTATGATGTTTTTATTTTTTTTACTTCTGTCTATCCCTCTACCTGTCTGTCTATAGATCTTTCATCTTGCTAGCTAACAACTTTTATTCTTCTTTCCCCCTTTTTTTTTTTCATGCTTTTCAGCTATTCCCCAGCATGTATTCCACTTGCTTAATTTAATCATGTGTTAAATTGTGGTTTTTTGTTTTGGTTTTTGTTTTTGTTTTGCAATTCTGAACTCTCACTCTTGATGTTCTGGTCAATACATGAATCCTGTAATGCCCCACAGGTAGTGTCCAATGTATCTTGTTGGGCTTTGAAATACTCTTTCTCTCTACTATTGAAACTCAGAGTAATTAACTTTGCTTCGCATTCTGTGAAAAAGGGATGCCTTCAGATCCCCCCCTTCCTGCTGTGTTCTCAGGCTGTGCTGGATTTCTCTTTGATTGTGTTTAAGGTGTAATACACATTCTCTCACACTGCTCTTTCCCCATTTTTTGTTTTTCCCAGACCCTCTTCTCTTCATTTTTTTTTTCTGTTTCTAGTAAATGCAAACAGCAGCAGCAGCTCAGGATGCAGAGTGTGTGTAGGCTTAATGTACCTATTCATCTGCAGTCATTCATCATCACTGTTGTATCTCTTTTTCAACTGCAAAAAACAAGACAGTTTAGTGATGTACTTAAATTGGATGCTAACTGCTGCTGCTGAAAATGTTTCATCCCTATTCATTAACCCCCCAAAAATAATTATGACTTTATTACTCCTTCTTAGCATGCAGGTGGGCATTTAATTTCTAATGCACTAGGTGAAATTCATAATCTCCTGATCTAGTAGGGATAAGACAGATCATGAAAGTAGAGCACCTGTGTTTTTCCATGAAAGTTACACTTTTCCCTCTAGGAACATGGAACCAGGCCTATGAATATCTTGACAATACTCACAGTCTTAACTTTGGAGCTCTGATTTATAGACCTAATTCAGGGCTTTGGAGTCCCCTTATATATTTCCTGGACATATTCAAAATTAGAGATGCTTTGAATAATCTTCTGTGGAGAGTGAAATTTCTTTTTTGGACTGTCTATGATCCTACACAGATCACTTGACTTTGATGGCTAGAGTTAGCTGCTGTCTTCTGTTTTCTTATGCATCATGTTTTCTTATTTCATCATATGGCATTCCCCCCTTTAGGAAACACAGAGGTTGATTTTCCGTAAATAATAATTGTCATCAATTTTAATAGGGCTGTGCTCAATGCAAATATGTCTCTAGAGACATTCTACCTTCTTTGAAGTTGGGCAAATATAATTCACTTTTACTACCAAAAGACATTTTTGTTGTGTTGTTTTCTGTTTGTTTACCAGCAAGTTTTATTTTGTTTTGTTTTTCCCCTATCTGTTATTTTGTCCTACTGGGCATTTATTCTGGACTTCCCCCAGGTCTTGGAGGAAGTCTCATGTACCACCTTACTCCTTGTCCAATATTCATCTTCTGGCTTTTTTTGTTGAAGCAGTGATTTCGCTTAGGTAAAATTGGGTTGGTATAAATCCAAGACTGATGTGGCTTGAGGATGAGATTGATTAGCAGCATGCTCCCTGTGTTGTCTATTACCTGTGTATGAACTGAAAGGAAAAATGCTTGAAAAATCAATTACAGCTGCAGAATTTTACAAACTACTTTGAAAGAACTAATTCTTAGTTAAAGTTTCAAAGTTACAAAATTAATGGTAAGTTTCACACTGTACGAATTCAGGGCTGGTATAAAGAAAATCTTTTGTGTGTCTGCTTTCACAGACTCTCTGTTCTTGATGCCTGTCTCCATCTGTTGATCAGTTAACAAAGCCTAAATAATAATTTATTACAAGTTGTTCTTGCTATAATTTTTTTTCATCAATAATTTGGGAATTTCTCCTTTGCTGCCTATTGTCCTTTGAACTGCTCTTCCTCTCCCACCTGTGTTAGCAGGGAAAATCAGCCCCTCCCCATGCAGCTGAACTTGCTGACAGTGCTCTTTCGTGCTTTTAACCAGTGTAAATAACTCTGGGATTTATTGAGGAAGTGTGAATGGTCTCATGTGGAACAAGCATCTAAACTTCAGGCATTGTGTTTAAGCTAGCCATAGGCAGTCAGGCATCCCAGGGAGGAATTCTTTTCATTGCCAGTGAGCTCTTTAGGAAAGAGCTAACTCAACAAAGGGAGACACAGCTCTTGGAAATGTGCTTACACACCTTTCCTCCAAGAGGGCAGCTTCAGCTCAGCTTCATCCTGTGGTGTTTGTGTCAATTCCGGGAGGTAGCACAGACTATATCACCCCTTCCAACTGGTGCTTCCAGTGTGAGAGCTCTGGAGAGAATCTCTTCTTATTATACTGTGGTTTTTTCTCCTCAGTTGTCTTCAGGTGAGTTATTCCTAATTTACTTCAGCATTTGTGAGAAAAGAAAGTCTCTGGGATCAATACTTCTGCTTTGAATGCGTTCACTTTGTCATATCAACGTAATAAAATGGAAAGAGGCAGAAATGAAAAGATTTCTTAAATGGCATTTGCTAATACTCCAGACACTGTTGTATGCATATAGTATGGCTTACTTTTTTCTTTTTTTGGTTTAGTACTAAATGGGAAACCTGACTTCTAAACAAGTACAGACTATAGACACTATTTTTTTCCTTATCCTCTATTGCTGACCTTGTAATAGGCCTATTAAGAAAGAGTCAGTGTTGATCACTTTAAGCATAGTCATAATTTATGAGACTATTATCTCAGATAATCTAAATAGGCAGTGTTATTGTGCACTTTATGTTACAGTTTTGCTTTTGAGCTCAGTAAATGACTGGCTGCATTATTACCAAGTATTTTTATAGAAGTCCCAAGTGCAGTTAACATTTCTGTGGACAAGAATCCGATAGCATCAAGACCAGCACAAACATAGGAAAAAACATAGAATAAAGAGCTAGAAGATTACAGGAACGGGTGGACCTGTTTGAATGGCAGAAGTATGATGATTAACAGTCTATGTGTCCTGCAACTCATCCATAAGAATCTCCAATAAGATCCATAAGAATGCAGGTATCCTCCAATCATTGCAATGTGTGTGGTAGCTTGAAACCCTGGTGATCTCTTTCTGAGCTGTAACAGAGCCTGGAGACACAAGCTGGGAAATCTTTGGCTCATCTTTCCCACTGTGTTGATTTCAGTACAAGCATTCAAATCTTTACCTTTCTATCCTGCTTTTCCCCTCTAGGTCCTAATAGTGACAGTCATATTTTCCTTCTGCCAGTTTGTCCTTTATTTCTTTTCCCCTTCTTATTGCTCCAAAGTATATGCTACAGTCTTATTTAGATTCCTTGGTATCATGCTTGTCGTGTGGTCTGCTTGCTGTGTCTTCCTGTTATAACATTATTTTTTCCTCCAGCTATATATCTGATTAGTATTCACCACTTTAAAAAATGCTTCAGTTTTACTCTCCCTGTGGACTTTCCTTTAAGAGTGTTTACTTCAGGCAAAGGATAGATTATGCTATCATGTTGTAAAATCCTAATAATACCAATAAATGCCTGTAATGGAATGGATTCTGTCCCTTTTTTACATTGAGTAGGTGTCCCACAGCAGTGGGTTTGTTAGAAAAGAAAATCCAAATTAAAAAAAAAAAAAGGCAAGGAAAAGAAATAAAGTTGTCTGTGTATTTTAGAAGATTAGAAGTATCAGAGTCTATCAATCTAGAATCTGCTTGCAGTTTCCAATTGCTCTGCTGGCAATAATGGGGTTAGAGTAGTGTGAAAACTGAACCAATAAAATCAACCAAATGCCCTCTGAGTCGTGGAGCATATTGTATGGCATAGGATATTGCACTGTATATTTCTCCTAATAAAACCAAGCCACTTTTGATGCAGTATAGAAAGGAGTCAGAAAATACAGTGGCTGTTTCTATTTCTAAGAGAATGAAAGACATAAGCTGTATTTTGCTTGGAGTGCAGAACTATTGAGGATTAATAGTGGTCATGATAGGTTTCCTCTTCATTTATATCCACTTTGTGTTTTACTTCCCAGCACTGCTGCAATATATGCTTTTGGTGATCTTGACTTTGGAAATCTATTGGAAGCAAACTCTGGCCTATAATGCAGTGTGTGCTTCTGGGAAGAAGTTACCCTGGTCTCTGGTGGTGTAAACACTGGAGGCTCTCAGGTCTCTGTGCATGGAGCCATACCCTCAAAAGCCTTCCTGCCAGCTCTGTACACATGCAGCTGTGAAAATTGGGTATGGATTATGGAGGAGTAAATAATAAGGTGTTTATGGTGCCCTCAGAAAAACAGATATGTGATATCCAGTCTGAGGTGACAGAGCTACAGAAACGTGGATAAATCTCTTCTGGCAAAACTGGCAGCTGCTACTGCTGGCAGGGCATCACAGGGACCAGTTCTGGAATTCAGCTGGTAGGTCCCGGATGCTCTGAGAGGGTTCACAAAGTGCTCGTCTACAAGTGCTTTGAGAACAGGCTGTGTTACCCTACCCAGTCCAGTTTTCTACACAGGCCAGGCAGCTTTTTTCTCCTTCCTTTTGTGTGATTGTTGGCCGCTGGAGGTAGAGAAGAAGGTCACACTGGTTGTTGTAGTTGCAGAGTTGGGCTTTTTGACAGTTGTCCAAAGGTCAGGCTGCTTGCTCTTTTACTATCTGTCTTGAGTGCAAGCAAATAAATGAAACACATTGAGGCAGAAAATCCCAGAATATAATAGTTCAGAGTATCTTTTCAGATGAAATGGCACTTTATTCCCTTATAAAACCTTGCATAGAAGTGCAAGAGGAAAATATACCAGTTTGAATTCTTTTGAAAATGCTTTCTTAAGACTGCCAACTTGGAAAACAGCTGAAAGAAGCAAGGGGAAACATTGATTGTTATACAGGATGTGACAGCTGAAATGTCTTCTTTAAAGGAGGGGAAAGTTCCTCAATAGCTCTCCTCCATCAGTGCAAATTGCTACAGAAAGCAGTTCACTATATGCTGTCCAGAATTAATAAATTGAGTTATTGATGAAGGATCCAGGTCACCACCTCAACTGAAGGGAAGACTAAGGAGTACAGTGTCTTGCTTAAACAGAATAAGTTTTTTTCTGTGCAGAATCTGTATTTTGTCTGAGACACAGTGCTCATACTGATTCAGCACTTGAGATAATAAACCTTTTTCTGAAGCTGAGGTCTCTGCATATTAGTGACAGCATAGTATTGAGGCTGAGACTGATAATGGTACTAAATAATCATCTCTTTTAAAATAGAAATTACTTTGATGAACATTAACGTGAATATCAGCACAAGTACAGGGTGTGCTTAGTTCTATTTAACATGACCTTCACTTTGATAACAGCTCTAATTAGATAGGTTTTGTAGAAGCTGACTATCAGCTATGTTTGCATTACTGGAGAGCCTCATTGATTCTGTTTATCTGCAGTTTTGTGATTTTCATTCTTTTTTTATCAGTTTTGTCTTATACAATGAGTTTAATCCCTTGAACAGATGAAACATCCACAAAATATTTAAGTGTTTCCTGACACAGGTGCCAGGAGGAGACTACACTGACAGCTTAAGCCCACAGCACTCAGAAGGGGCCATCCAAGCAATTCCAGAGGAGGAAGAGGCATCATTTGAGCTGCATCAGCTTCCTGAGACAATGTACCACTGTCTTTTGGACACTACTGCTGAAGAGGGATAACAATATCTGGTATTTGAGGGATCTAGGCTTGTTTAACGTGCATTCAGAGGGGAATTGTGATTTGGCTGTGCTTTACAATTATGTCAAATTTATTAGATTGACGTAGCAACAGCAGACTTCTCCACCCACCCGCACAACAATTAGAGCAAGACTTGTTTTTTAGGTCCAACATCTTTTAAAGACGCATGTTTGCAGGAGCATAAAGAGGCTCACAAGGCAATATTAATTACTTGATAACATTTTCTTCCTTGGTTGTGCCCTCTCATGACTCTTTTGGAAGTGTCAAATTCATTTTGTTGAAGAAATACTCTTGGAGGGGAAGCAGTGTAATTCTAATCCAGAACTTTTTCTGTATCTTTCCTTTATTTGTGGCATGTGTCTACCTTCAGCTTTCCCTTAAACCCACACCTGATCTGTGTAGGGAAGTGCTCGCATGCAAGTTTAAGTTTGAGAGAGGATGAAAAGCTGCTATGGCACATAAAAATGCCTTGTTATTTGAATTTGCAGATTAGGAGTTCCTCATTTTTTAAGGTGGTTTTTGGGTATTTTGTGGTCACATATACAAAATTTCATTTCAGCTGCTAATTCTAGCAATCTACTCTTAGTAAAAGTTCAGATTCCCTTAGTTTTTGATATTATTAGATTATGAGGCTTTAGGGAGGAACCTGATGGATGAAACATGAAATTTTTTATCTCTGCTAAGATTCTGTATAATACAGGTATGAAAAAGCCATGTTTGGGGCTGCAAACATTAAAGAGGTTTAACTGGAATGAATAGAAATTGCTGTTTAAAGAAATATTCCTGCATTTTTCAATATAGCTCTAGTTTAACAATCTTGTGTCTAAATGTCACATACAACCACGATCCTGAATGTAGATGAGTATGATTTCTCCAGAAAATGTAGAAATAGCTCCTTTGGGATTTGTGAAAAATTTTGTTTTTCCTTGTATGCTGTTATGCATCGTCTTTTATTTATCAAAATGCAATTTGATGCCTCCATTCGTTCTCTTTTAGCCTACAAGGAGTTAGTAGCTTGAGGACACTGATATTGAACGTCAGCTGTGAGGTATTTTTTTCCCCAAGCAGAAGAGGGAGAATAGTTTGGAGACAAGGCCCGTGGCTCTGAGAGCTGCTCATGATGGCTACAACACTGTTAGAAACCAAACAATTTGTCAGAACTCTTGCAGATTAGGATTAGAAGAAGAAGGGAATGGATGATTGATGAAAGGGGAAACATGAAGTGACTGAAGCCCTACTCTCATTACAAACAGTTGCTGCTTTTTGTTTCCAATTCAAAGTCATTATGTACAAAACATTGGGTTTGCTAATCAGATGAGAACTTCATTACTTTGTTTCAGAGATCAAGGCACACATCATTTTCAGCTGCAAAAGTCTGTGGTTTTACTTCAAGTTACTTCAAAGTTAATTGGAAGATTTGATTTTAAAAGGTAATAATTTAGAAATGTATTTTTAAAGGTAGTGATAAGAAAGGTGCTAAAAGTGCTCCAGATTTGAACAAGTTGACATATATTTAAGAAGTGACTAAATTATTTTTAAAAGTTATGCCTATTTTTAGTAAAGATATTTTCAACCCAATAATCTAAAACAGCAGAGTACAAAGTTGAGCACAGCAGACAGGGACCATTGAGCTCCTGGAGTTAAGGGTGCATTTTTTTTTATTAGTGTTTCTATTACAGTCTTGTGTATTTTGCAAGATGGTTATAGTAATTGGTTCCAGACTGAAATGTAGCTTGAAAAATTGAGACCTGAGATCACAAGTTATACTTTAAAAATGTATTCTGGGAATTGCTTAAACTTCTGTGGTTTGATTATGTTATGCTGGATTCCCAAGGTCCCCATTAAGGTTCACAGTTGCATTAAAGGTGATTTTGCATAAACAGGCACAATGCCCATACGAGTAGTGTGCAGTCTCATAGCCTCAGCTGAGAGTATGGTTTCAATAGGTGCTTAATCCTACCAGATAAGGACTAGAGAGTGTATTTCTGAAACATGGGACTAGAATCCCACTTGGGCATACTGAGGTCTTTCAGCTCACCAGGAGCACAAGGATTAGCCTGCCCATCCTGTGTCTGTAGGGACAGCTTTGATGTTCTTAAGGGCTAATAGTACTGTTGGCTGCTGGATCTTTGCTCCTTGGCTGTGCAGGCTGACTCAGGGGAAGGGACAACCTATTCACAGAATCATTCCGTTTGGAAAAGACCTCTAAGATCTTTGAGTTCAACCTTTGACTGATCACCACCTTGCCAACTAGACTGGCACAAAGTGCACCACAGCATAGCTATTCCACACCCTCTCATTTGGCCCCCATCCTTGGTTGTGCTCTGGCCTGATCTCTGCCTGTGGAGCAACCTGAGCAGTAGTGTTGTGGGAGGCAAATGACATCCAGTGCTTCTCATTTGAAACGTGGGGCCAAGATGCAAGCTGAGGAACAAAGCAAATTGTTCTCTTTGTTTTAGACTCCCCACAAAGCTCCTTGGGTTATGTTTGGCTTGCACTAACTGATCTGTACATTTTCTGTGGCTAAGCAGAACTCCGGGCTGGGAATGTCTGTCACATTCACTAAGTGTCCTTCAGAAAAGTAGTCCTGGTTCTTTCCTAACTTGAGGTTTTAGTTTAAAGGTTATTTCCTTTAGGATTACTACTTTCTTGGACTGAAGAGAAATAGGCTTATGTTGTTATTGCTAAAAGCAGGATAGGTTCTCTATGCCTTGTTCTGTTCTGGCTGTATCTTGAGGACAAGGGTGTTGATTTACCTTCACCATCTGACAGTGTTGTATCGGGAAAGTAATAGCTTTGAGAGCTAAGAACTGAACTTCATATTGATATCTTTTCTAAAGTATTATTTTCAAAAATGAGCATGAAAACACTTTTTTTTTCTGGTGTGAAAGAGACATTACTGTCACATGTGGCCTGAGCTATTTATGATTTACTCCACAGAATCAAAAGGAAGTTCATAAAGAGTTTGTCAGAGAGCCTCAGGTAGTTAGTTATCCACTTGCTGCTGAAAAAGATAACTGACAGGAAGAAATACACAGAATTTCTAGAGAGAGACAGACATCTGTATGTAAGGGACTGTGTTACTAGAAACACTTGTCTTTTCATACTGTTAGAATTTTGAAAAGTTTTTTATGCTATGTATTAGTTCTTGCAAATTGCTTGCCAATTTAATATCAGCAGCATCTAAACAGTAAGTAATTGCATATGATAATGAGTGCAAACTAATTTACTGAAATATGTTAATATTCACAGTGCATTTTAGAACAGCAGGGTATTCCAAAAATACTACTCTGTTGTTTAATTGCAGTGTTTAGGTTGTGTTGTTATTACAAATGCTGGCAATATCATCACAAAGCCAGCCTCTCATTGAATAACCTCCTTACTGAGACTCCAGCATGTGAGTAGGTAGCGTTCTTTGAGAACTAAACAGGGTATGAGCAAAGCCTTCTGGATTGAAATAGTGATTCTTAATTTCTGATTGATGTTCATTACATTATATGAATAGGCAGAGAACCTTTTTATGCCTTTTAAAATTTAACTTAACAAATTTCAAGTCAAATAGCATTCAATTCCTATCTTAATATATGTGTGTCTTCAATGGAATCAATATTTGTGTGAGATATAGAAACATACCTAGAAATATGTTTTACGTTACAGAAATGCTGTAAGAAAATACTGTAGTACAGAGTCCTCAAAACTTCCAAGTTGGTGTGCTGCAGTTCATTCTGCAGGACTGGTGTTTAGTGTATTTGAAATGGTTTTTTCTTCTTTTCTTGGGAAATGTTCTATTTTCCTTTGGGTTGGGTTTTTTGAGCAAACTTAGAAGAACGGTTATTGAAAAACGGGTTATCCCTGAGCACATTTCTTCACAGAATTATTTTCCACGTGTGCTGGTATCACTTACAGTTTTGAAAGATTCTTGACATCTTTGCGTATGCTATTATAAAGTACTGTATTAAAGTAAGGTTTTCCAAACTATTGAATACTGATCTTCACTTCAGGATATTAAAAGCAATTGTAATTTCCTCCAGCCAGGCCCTTGGAAGTGAGTGGCCTACACAAAATCACTGCACTAATTAGGCTGGGTTAGTCTTCAGAGGGTGATTAACTGCTCACCTTTTTTGCATACATGACTGAATTAATTTACAGCTGATAGCACTGGTGTATGGAGTGTCAGAGCCAACACAAGTTAGTCCCTGGTGAGATGATTGAACAATTTGGAACCCAAAACTCTTTTGTCAAGTTCTCTCCAAACACTGTTGTGGAATCCAGCGGTTAAACCCCACTCTCTGGCTCTCTGAATATTTGACTATGTAACCCAGTGAAAAGGATTAAGATGAATATTTTTCACTGCAGCTCTTTATCCTCTGAATCTGGTGGAGAATTGTTGCTTATAAACAAAGTCCATAAGGACTTTGCAAAGAAGAATGATAGCAATTATCATAACGACAAAGCATGTAGTGTTTCTGTGCCAGGCCGCAATTGAAAATCTATTATGTAGTAGAACAGAAAGAAATGGGAAGGAAGTGAATTGGCCCAACCTGGCTGGTCCCTGTTAGCCCTTTATTATAATGGTCTAATAACTTTAAAGATTCAAGTACAAATACAGCTGTGTCTGTGTACCCCTGTTAAACACTGTTTGTTTCATGCACAGAGTTGATAATGTAAGTAAACACTGATGTTCCAAAGTCAATACTTGGGATAATAACTGCAGAAAATCTCCAAATAAAGTATCATTTGTATCTGCTTGCTGGTTCTTGTTTTCAGGCTTTTTTGAGAAAACCAAACAGACACTTTTATATCATGTTCTTCTTTTACCTGATACTTTTTGGAGGTTTGAGTGCATGTAATGCTGAAGACTAGCTTTGGCTTTAAAACTTGGTGTATGTATAAAATGAAATATTCTGAAGTTTTGTTCATGCTTGGAATTAGGGAAATGGTACAATGCCACAAGACTTCAGTCATTATTGCAACTTTCTCATCAGTCCTTCTCCGTGCCAGGTCTCCTTCTGAGATGCCTCTGAACAGCTGCTTCAGGGGTGGATTCATGTGCTTCAGGAAGGATGGATGTTTTTCAAAAGATTTCATCTCTTGCATTTCATTTGATTTAATTTTTGTTACAAGAAGAATGGTTGCTATTTCTGCATTTCAGGATGTAACATCCCTAAGAAACTGTGGTCTTTCTATTTTTCTTCAGCTATAGTCCATGTCTGTCTGCTCAAAAACATTCAGAAATGTTGCCAGAAGAATATTTTTTCTGCTAAATATTAGTAGTTGAGTAATTAGTAGGAGAACATGTACGCCACAGAACTTCTCACTATTCTTCACTACCTTTGCAAACAAGCAAAATTAAACTTCATTGCACATTACCCATAATACAATTATTTGTTCTCAGCCGAGGCTCCCTCTTAGCAAACCCTGTAATTTGTGCTGTTGCCAGTACCATCTTTCTGCTGCAAGCAACAGCAACATCTTATATTAGTCCAGCATCTGACATCCTTGGGTGTGGATCATTTTTCAGTGACTTTAGCAGGCTTGCACTTAGCAGTGCTTTCATTTTCACCTTTCTTCCAAGAGAAGTTTTGGCTACTTTTGAAAGCTCTCTAAGGATTTTTCAAGATTTAATTATGAGATGCACAATTTAGCAAGGAACATAATATAAACGTCACTTAAAAATAACTAAGTTAATGCAAGACTGGATAGCTGGAATATTGTATTAGTAAGAAAGCCAATAAGAAATAAAGACTTTAGCCTAGAAGCATGCTAGGAGCTTGCAGCCAAGCTCCTGTCTATTCTAACACTATTAAATGACTTAAGGCCAACTATTTCAAATGTTTTGATCCCCATTTAAAGAACAGGGTGGTTATTTTTAAAGGTTGCCAGAAATGCAATGCTTCTGAGAATCAGGATACTGCCATAGGTGCTTGAATAAAAACATAACTTCAGGCACTAACATTTTGCATGAAATAATGACTTACAAGTAGTTATTATTTCTTTAAGAAGAACTTTGCCTTTTGATGGACCTATACAGAGATTTAATTTTGTTTTTTTTCTCTTACCGGTTTTTGGCATATGTGCACATCTATGCAGAGCTGCTTTTGTGAGAGATGCTCAGGTCCTACTTTCTGTCTTCAACTTACTGGCTTCCCAGCTGAGTCAGCAAGCTTGCTAACTCTAACAGCTCAAGTTACTTGGCTTAGTGAATTTTTAACTTTTGCCAGGTATCCGTTAGTTTGTAAAGTCCCTGGACTAGAACCACTGAATGATTTCACATAGGGCACCAACAGATGGTGGCAACATTTGGTGTCTATCAACCTGAATAGTATTTGAGATAATGTCCTAGTTACTGCATCCTGTTACAAATCCCTTCAACTAACCAGCCCCTTCACTGTGTTCCCTTTGGATTTGGAACAACTAATAAGCCATAAGAAGCAAATCAGTGCATATGCAGTTAATTTATTTTAATGGAAGTGATTGCAGCTGTGGTTAAATTGAAGTTTAGGTCTTGACAATTCATATCGGGACTGTGGAGGCTGGAATAGTCCTATTGTCTTTGAGAGTACTGGACTATACTGATTTCAATATGACAGTGGTGTTGAGCAGTACATTTAGTGCAGGCAGCTCAGTGTGTAGCTGCACTGTGAGCTGCAGGCTGGGCTATGAGGGCCAGGAACCAGACCCTGAGCCCAAAGGGGGCTGTGGTCCAGTGGGGGGACAGGACACTCAGGGAGAGCAGGAGCCAGCCACAGAGAGTTTGGTGCACTTGGATTGTGAGGTTATAAAAGCTCAGGATCCCTCCTTGGAGGCACTAGCTTGAGCTATTATTTTGTCTTGTTATTCCATTATTCTGTTGTTTAGCTACTACACTATGATTAAACTATTTTAAGGCCCTGGAGGTCTCAGACTCTGCTATGGGAATCCCAGTGTGGAGCTGGTAAGGAGATTTGGTGTGCTCTTGTGAGTATGGAGGTGTAGCTGGCAAGGGTCTCCAGTGCCAGCTCAGGTGGTGTGAGGGTGACTCCAGAGTGGCTCCTGTATGGTCAGGCAGGGAAGTTTCCATAACAGTGCCTTTACATTTTATCTGTTTCAATTCATTGTCTTCTCATATGTGCTTTTCAACTACACAATTTCCACTTTTGTAGACTACGTTCAAGAAATTTATCTGGAAGTTGACAAGGTTTGGAGGAGGAATAAAACCTTCCCGTATTTATAGATGCTTGGCTTTTAATTTCCATCTGACTTTTTAGCAAGCTTTAAGGATCAGACGTGTTGTAATCCTTGTTACCTTTAATAGAGTTATAATGGATTAAAATGTTTCATGTTGAGTGCAATATGACATTTAAAACATGCTTTAATTTCCAAAATATATCATTTTCTATCCATCTACACTGCATAAAGGTCCAAGGCCCTAATGGGAAATTACTTACCTTACATTTCATACAGAAATATGTCAAATTAAATTTAAACAGCATTCATACTGGAAAAGTGATAGGTAATAGGCAGCCTATAAAATTTTTAAACTGAGAGAATCTGGAGAAGAACAATAGTTTTCTTTTATCACTCTGTGTCAGATTTATATTAGACTGTATAAAATAAATAAATAGTGATTTTTTGTGTAAGTGAACATATTTATGAGCTCAACAAACCACAGAACCTTTTTCCTGTGGATGTTTTGAAGCTAATAAAAATAATTTTACAGAATCAGTGCCATAATACTATCAAGTCCATTGGCATTCAGTTAATCAACTCATGTTTTGGTAATAAGTCAGATGAACAGATTGGTTCATCAACAGATTGAACTCTTAATTTCTATTCTCCTAGGAGTCCTTTCAGCTAGCTCTTGCTTAGCTAAGGTCCTTCTCAAAATTATATTCATTTTAAACATAATTGGAGGCTCTTAGTTCAATGTCCCTACTCAAACTGAGTAGCACTTTACTCCAGATAAGTGATCTAATCTCAATCAATGGGGTCATTTGAGGTGTAAGATGCTACTTGATTTAAGATATTAAAATCACACTAGTTGGAAAATTCCTTAAATTCTTTGAAACTTTTATCATAACTATGTCATTTATGATGCTAAGAATGGTGCTGACTTGGAATACTGATGCTGAGCTGTGTCAGGGCTGTTCTTTGTAGATATACATGTTTGTTGAGCCATTGTTACTCACAAATTTTAGTTGTTTGTCACTTACTGATCCTATTTATCTGTAGAGCTTGATAGCAACTGGGGAATTCAAATAGCAAAAACTTTTGGTACAGGAATGGAGTATTTTTTTCACCCCTTTGTTATTGCATGGAAGGTAAAACATAAGCAACTGTCCAAATACCAATGCCATAGACTGGAAGAAAGGAAAAGTAGAGAAAGGAGTGATTTTCTTAGGGTTTTTTTCTGTGGTCTGAGGGAAAAAAGCCCTTTGCTTCTGTGTAAGTACCCTGAATCTTCAACAAATGCCATTGGAAAGTGCAGGATGTTCAGTGTGACTTGGGATTGTGTTGGTTCTATTGCCACTTAGACCTTTACCTGGAGACAGCTTTTAGGCATAGCTGAGTATAACAAACCACACACAGCACTGGTTTATAGATCTCTCTGAAAAATTGGATGCAGGGTGATGGAAAGTCCTGTAGGCTCTGATTAAGCAAATCAGGGTCACCTTAGTGCTTTGGGAAGAGGAGTTCTACAATGCAATGTAAAGTTGTACTTTACATTAGAATTAGTAGTAGTAGTAGATACTGCTTTGTTGGTTCATTTAAAATAATTGCTTCAGATGATTGAGTTGGTTGAGGTGTTGGAATGATGTGGCTTCAGCCTCTCTTACAGAAACATTGAATTTTAGAGCTCAACTGTAGCACAGTGATAAGTGGTTTCCATAAAAGACTGACAGGAACCTGATAGACATTTTCAATCTGCTTTATTCTCCTCAGCATCTTTACCTGAAGAGAGATGATATCATTAATGACAATGTTAATAACAAAACCCAGCAATGGTCTTTGTCAACGCTGCTTTGGTCAGTGAGTTTCTTACAGTTACTCTGGAAGAAGGGAAGATCAAGGAATGAAATAATGGGATTATTAAGGAGTTGTGCTGTGCAGTTTGTGACCTTACAGGTGGCAAATGTTAAGACTGTTTGTAACAGTCCTAGTTCAGGCATGCAGTCAGATGGGTACACAGACCTAACTAGAATTTTTTTTGGAGTAGCAACCACTTTCCAGGAAAACTTTGAACCTGTATCAAAGTTTCCCAAGGTTGGTTAAAGGAAAACCTTAAATATTCTCCTAGTCCCTATAACCCACAAATCTAAGAGAATCTGGCCAGAAAATGACACCCATTCCTACCTCTGTGGCTCAAGCTCTTTGAGAGCTACAGGGAATAATCCCTTTGAACATTTTCTCTTTCCCCATACAATACACCTCTTCTGCTATTAAATAGCCTGATGTTGCTCTTGCAGGAGAGCAGTTATAATCCATATTCAGGCTCCTGCCCAGATCTGTGGGAGAGAGTATATCAGAATTCCTTCAGGAAGCATTCAGTTGAATCTGGTCTTTAACTTGAAATACTTCTTCCAGCAGCTCTTTCCATCTCCTTCCCATGGTTAACCCTGATGGCCATACCCTCCTCACCTCAACCCTGTGGCATATCTTCTCTCTTCTGTGTAAATAATTAATAACAGATCAAAGTCTAGGAAGAAGCAGTACAGAAGGGTTGTGTTTTAATCCAAGTGGATTATTTTGGAACACCCTCCTCTCCCTCTCTCCCCCTGGCACATTATGTTTCTGGCTTGAAACATTCCTTCCTTTACTTACCTTAGAAAATCTGTACAAATATATGTACAGAAATTTTGTTTCTTTTTCTGAACTTCAGCTTGTGCATACTGAAAATACATAGAGGAATATGTAAAAGTGAGTATTAATGGATATTTATACGCTCCTCTGAACATAGCAAATATAATTAATGCCTTCATATAGATGTTTGGACAGTCGTGTGTGCATATATATATGTTTTCATATTGTAAATTCTTCATTCTTGGTAATTAATAGTAGCCTGCACAAATAGTCTCACTGGATTCAGCAGGTTTATCAATGCAAGTAATTACTTACAGGTGGGAATAAGAGGGTTCACATTGTAGCCCAGAATGAAGATAAGATACAGAAAGAAGAAAATTACATTATTGGGTAATTTCTTGTTACTTACAGTCCTTACCCTTCATATTTTTAATAATAGTTAAAAATTTCTTTTCTATTACTGAAAGTGCAGATAATAGTTTTCATTACTGAACTTTACAGGCTTCAGTCTTCAGTTTTTCAGTCAGAGTGTGCTGGAATCATAGTTTGTGAGGGTCCAGAGCTCAATCAAACCATTGCATTCACTTCATCAAAACCTGAAACCTGATGTGAATGTTGAAAATAAACATTATGCTACTTACATTATATGGGATAAATGGAATTGTGTACATTACCCTTCAGTGCAATATACCTTAAATTCAAAATTAGAATGAACATGAGGAAGGCAGAAAGCTGTTGATTTGAGCAAACTATTAAGCTGCATCAAATGTGACTTCAGAGCAATAAATACTGAAAAGCTTTGCAGTCATAAACAATAATAAATACAGTGAATGGGTTATAAACGAAATATTTATCTGCTTAATACTGTAGAGGTAAGCAGATGTCCTTGAGTTGCTGCCAGACTGTGCTGAAATTAATGCACTGTTTCATAAAGATGAATTTTGCAAACAAGTAGGACTTCAGAGACCCAGGCCATTAAAAAACATTACTGTATCTTGACCACTGGCGTTTTGTTACAATGGGAACCATGCTTTCATGGGTAAGAATTTCAAAGAGCTTTGGGGACGTTTTTCCTAAACATTGTGTGGATGCATGGAAGCATAAAGAATTATGCAGTAAATTCTGTGGCTGAGAGATATAACTGGTGTGTTACAGAGTTGCCTGCCTACAAGTACTGTGCTGATGGCATTGCTATTCTTGACATTACAATCCCCCTGCTTTCAATTCTCTGGAGATGATAAACCCCAAACAACACAATGCCACAAGCTAAGGGAGATGGCTGGAGTTTCGTGACAATGTCCTGAAAGAGCGGCAGAGACATTATGAGGTTTGTCAGAGAGCATAAAAGCCTTTATGAAGCAAGTGAATTAGGCTTCCTCTATTGTTTCTTACCATATCCTAAACTGATAGTAAGGAGGGTTGTTTCCAACAACTGCTCAGTTTCTAGCTTTTAATAGTTAATGGGAGGTTGGGCTATAAGCTGAGATCAATCCCAGAGTAATAAATTTTACATTATTATATTTGTCTTTCTTGAAATATAAACACCAGAGGATCTATTCCCAAATGGCTTCCGACCTATTTTTTTCATAATTAATACAGGAAATTTGAAGAACGTGACTCCCCGTACAGCTCAGACTGAGGCAGATCTGTATTCATCAGCATGGATTAATTAGTCTTCTACCAGACATGCAGTTACTTCGAAGAGATACAAAATGGGCAGTTATAAAGGAGGGAAAACTTTCTCATAAAAACCCATAAGCCACATGTTCTCGTGGATAAAGGATACTTTTTTTAACTTTGAGGTTTGTTCTATGTAGTTTAAGATTTACAGCTAGATTTATCCAGCTCCACTGACATTGACCTTGTCTTCAATGCGGCAGCAGCATGGAATGAATGCTGCTTCCCTGGTTGATTTGAAGGGCAGTATTTAACAAAAAAATACAGCAAAGATTCAGTCTGAATAAGAACAGCAGAGCCCCTCATTGTTTAGATCCGAAGACTTACTTCTGGGTTATTGTATTCAGTATGACTCCACCATGCTTGGCAAGCTTTTTCTTTGTCTTCTATATTAGATAAACACATCTGTTACAACCAAGAAAAGGAGAATTATGCTCTGTCACTTAAATCTTAGGGACAATTCTAACAGCTCCATCTGTGACATTGAGGTGTAAGGAGTTGTTTTTTCTTACCCTTCTCATTTTTGTTGCTTATAAGAACCTCATTCATGACCTGACACAGTGTTTTATGAAGTCAACAGAAAGGCTGTCACTGATTTTAATGAGCTTTGGATCAAGCCCTCAGTTTTTCATCAACACAGAGCAAATCCTTTCACTCCAGACACCACAGTGACATAAACTCCATGAAGGTCCCAGCTCATCAGTTGGAGATTTGAAGTCAACAGTAGCAGAAAAGAGGAGAACTTGGGGGCCATCAGCAATGACATTACCTGTCTAATGTGTCTTTGTTTCAGGATGTATTGTAACTGGAGATTAATGACACACAGCAGATTATTGTACATTTCAGACCACTGCCTAGGAGGAAAGCAAGGATGGGAGAGCAGGAGGAGGAGGGTTTTGTTACACGCATTCCTAAACCAGACACCTTTTGCCTATGTCCATTACCAATCCCTAGCACAGCACCAATCCACTACTCCTGCAAAACTCTTTATAATAAAGATAAAACCTGATTTCACTTAAAGTGTAAGTGAAATCTTAAATAGCAGACCTGCTATTGTCTTTGTATTTGCTGAAGAAGTTGACAAACTGTCCTGAAACACATGCTGGTTGGTATTTTGGCATCACAAGAAAACCAGCAGATCCATTTGAGGCACAGTGAAACTATCCCACAAGTGTATTAATATAAAATGAGATTTACAGTGATATTAGTGGTATGCACAGTGCATAAATTATTACAGATTGATGGCACTAGAAAAAAGCCCTAATTAATAGGCATGTAATTCCATAAAGAAAAAGTGATGTTAGAAATAAATAAATGGGATCTTTTCAAAAAGACCAAGTGTCCTTTTTGCATTACAACTAACACAAAGCAGTCTTGCTCAGCAGTAGAGTAAGATTTTGGGACACCTGGGAGTTGAACAAGTTGTGTAACTGTACAGTTCTTGGCTTTGGCTTTAAAAGTCTGCACGTTCAAAGGATTTTAGATCCTGTTATATATTAACAGCATTTTTGGTTGACCTTGAAAGAAAGTAAGAAAATCACAATTATGTTTTTATATACTGTCTCCTTACATGGACTTGGAAAGTATGGAGTGAGAGCATTGGATGAAATAAACTGAATTAGTTTTCATAGAATCATGGAATGGTTTGGCTTGGAAGGGACATTAAAGATTATCTAATTCTTACCCCCTGCCATAGGCAAGGTTGTTATCCACTAGTTCAGGTTGCTCAGGGCCCCACCTGGCCTGGCGTTTCAGGGATGGGGTCTCCACAACTTCTCTTGACAACCTGTTCCAGTGCCTCATTATCTACAAGTAAAGAATTTTTTCTTGGTATCTAATCTAAATATTTTCTCTTTTAGTTTAAAAATATTTCCACTTGTCCTATCATTAGCTATTTAATAAAATAGATAAAATGTAATAAAAATAGATAAAATCCAACAAAATTGAGAGTAGCCACACTTTGAGACAGTTTAGTACAGATAATAAAACAAGACTTCTGTATTTACAGTACATTAACCTATCTCCATAAGCTTTGACCTATCCTCATGGAAAAGGAGTAGACAGCTTGTAGTGACTTTTCCAGTGAAAGATCAAATGTATGCACAGTTTTCCTGCTCTGTGCTGTTGCTGATGTTAAGATACAAGTTTTAAAAGGAAATGTCTGGATATTCTGCTATTTTAGTTCTGAGGAAATATGCTGGTGATGAAGTTAAGCACCTGAGTGCTAAGTGGTTTTGGATTACAACACTTGTTTCAAACAGATTATAGATTTTGTAAGTGCACCCTGGATATAATGTGTAAAGATTTCCACTTTTAAAAGATGTACATTGAGCATTATGCAAATAAGCCATTGCTTACTCAGATGGTAGACTAATCTCTTTGTCCTGACGTGACAAGTACGTTTCCACTTGTTATCCCCATCTGTCACAAGATGATAAACCTCAGATCTGTAGAAGTCTTATCTGAATGTATTTGTTAACATCTTGCTCTGCTGGTCACCATCATGTATCATTTTCATTGTGTAAATAAGTAGCTGCATTAGTTTTGTCAGCTATGAGGCAACTGGAATTACTGGATTTCTCCACATAGGTCCAGTTGAGGAAAGCATTTGGTTTAACTCATCCTTGTTCTACACATCACAGAAATATGTTCATTGAGCATAAGCTTCAGAGCTCTTCCAAACAGATATGCATTTCTGAATCAGAGTTCTGGTACTTCAGGTCGTTTCCTTTGCAATTAAGTTATATTCAGTGCTGATTGCACAATATAAAACCCACTAATATTTCACTTGCTGCATAATTTTTAGAGATAAAGACCTCTTCACATTGAAATGCAGCCTTATGAATCCATTTACTACGTAAAAACCTGATTTTTGTTGGGCATATGATTTCCACGTGGTTTTGCACTGGTGCAAGTGGGCTGATTATGTTTATTTCTTTTTTTTTTTTTTTTCTGACAGCGGGGACAACGTATATCTTTAGCAAAGGTGGTGGACAAATCACTTACACGTGGCCTCCCAACGACCGGCCGAGCACTCGCGCAGACAGACTGGCAATAGGGTTTAGCACTGTGCAAAAAGAGGCTGTGCTGGTGCGAGTGGACAGTTCTACTGGCCTTGGAGACTATTTAGAGCTGCACATCGTAAGTATCAGCACCAAAGGTGTGAGATTTCCTGTTTTCTCGGTTGTTCTTGCTTTTGTGGGGTTTAAATTTATTTTGTCTGAATGTAATTATAGCAGTTAATGAACCTTTTGGGGTCAATAGTGAACTAAATGATACTGGTTTATGGCATGTGGTGTTGTACAGGGTCTCAGACATACTCAAAATTCCTTTCATTTGCTACAGTGCTACTTTTCATGGCTTTTCAATTAAAAATCATACTGGGATACCTGTACAGATAAAGCAGTTTATTGGAGTGTAATTACATGGAACAGAATTTAGCAGTGTCAGAGGAAGGTATGTTTATCCTGGGGGATTTAACCTGGAATCTAATGGGGGAATTGCAGTGTATCACAGCTGGCTGTGCTTATTGTTAATATTAGAATTTGTCTTCTGATTTCACCATTCTTTTGTGATAGTAAATCTTAAGCAGAAAGAAAGACTGTCAGACTAGGAAGTCTTAAAAAGTAATTTCAGCTGCCTTAAAGCAAGGAACTAGCAATCAAAATTGAAAGCATATGGAGTTTTATGGCATCATAAATAAATGATCAATTGAGAAAAACAACTAGAGCAGTATAAAATTTTGTTGTTTAGATTAGTCTGAACTTTGTTAATGTGTTAGTTTGATTTTTATTTGAGAATGGCTCTACCTTCAGGAACAGTTGAGTTCCTTTTGAATGAAATTACTTATTGATCTATAACCATTTACACTTTTACCCTCAGAAAACATCCAGCAGTGATCATTTTAAAAATTAGATGGGATTATGGTATTCAATCTTGCCAGACTCATTTTTTCTGCAAAGGCTCTACATTGTGCACAAAGGTGATTTTTTTGTTTATTTACTGGCTTGAGTAAATAAAAAAAGAAAATCTTAAATAAAATTCAGCGGTTGTCTATACCCTTATCTTTCATTCAATCGCGTGGACAAAATTGTTGGCTGGTATTGTGTAATCTTAGTTTTAAAATGTGAACCAAGCAACTTCTCCCAGGTGCCAGAAAAAGTGAGAGCCTGCATATTTCAAGGCAAGTATTGTGTTGCTAGATAGAATTTAAATATTTGCTTTGCAAATACCAGGTGGCTTGTTATAATTTACCTCTTTATTTGCAATCTCAGAGCAAACCCACCCCCTGTGGTCAACAGAGTTACTTTCTTCTTACAGTTTTTTCTTGTTCATTAGCATACAAAGGAATGTTTTCCTTGCAATTTGGCTACACCTGAAGTCTATAAAAACTATAATATTTGTTTGCTCTTCCATCTAGCCATGATATTTCTATTTTAAAGCAAACATTATATTCATTAATGATGAATTTGAGATCAAAAATTATTGCTTGCTCATAAGTATTTCTGGTTTTCCATTTTTTTTTTCTTTCTCAAATAACTTTCTTATACCCATGCTGTAGCAAAAGATGGTAAAATAAAAGAATAATTGAGAGTTTTCTATGGTCAGAAACACTACCAGCTTAATAGGGATGGGGAAAATGATAAATTATACTTTAGTGGTTCTTTGAAATTTCTGTGAGGGAGCAAAGCCTTTTATCATCCTGTTCTGTGAGGTGATATTGGCCTCCCCCTGCTGCCTTTTCAAGGGACTTTGGGAATCTCCCTGAAGCCTGCTCTGCTTCAGAGCAAAATGGTAACTGTGTGAAATTTCACTGGAATGAGGTTTGACCTTCTGAGAGCAGCTTCAGTGTAGTCTGTCCCTAGAGTGGAGACACTGAGGGATTGACCTGAAATCCTAAGACATTTGGCAAGGATTTCTATAAGGGTTGTCAGTGATAGACAAAGCTTGGAAAACTACTGGGATATAATTTCCTGGAATCTAATTCAAATAAGGATAGTATTCAAAGGGAAATTGAAAGGCAGTATTTTCAAAAGTACTTGTGACACCAAAAACCATATATCTCATTAAAGTCTGTTGAGCGGCAGATACTTCTGAGAATTTTACCTGGCATCCATTTTAGTTCAGAAAGATATTGTGAGATATCACAGTTACAAAAATGAAGAGAACATAGAAACAGAGAGGTCTACATATGTGTTATATTTGAAAAATAGATAATTGGATCTAAATGTTTCCATACTGGCAGTTACTGTGTTAAACCAGCTGTAATAAAAACTGTGGGAGGGGTTTGTCATTCTTTTTTCACCAATGTTGAGATGCCACTAAGAGTGCCTTATCTACTAAACAACCAGAAACATGCTATGGATAATGGAAGGAGATAAAACTAGGAGGGAAGTGTTTAATTCTGCATGTTCTTTTGCATGTACTCACTCACCTGTTTGTGCCATGAATATGCCTAAGCAGAAAGTGCCTGTGTACCTTGAGATGCACTGTGCATGGATAACTCACCTGCTTGTGATGGCAAAAAGAGTTGCACTGGAACTATTGCTTTAAAAAAATTTAGATTGTAGCCCCCACTAGCATGTTGGGGAGGGTGCTTGAGAGCTTTGAGTTAACTTGCTCTTAACCTTCTTCATTCCAGAAATGGAAGAGGAAATTACAAGTTAGATTATGGTACTTCAGTGTGTGCCTGCCCTCTTTATTATTCTGTTTACTTAAAGACAATGTAAACCTAATAATGAAATCAAGCTTGTAACAAATTCTGATTTTAAAAATTGCTGCTTGATCATCTGAATCACAGCTTTGGTGTTAGGTTAGGAACATATTTAGTTATAAATAATCATTTAACCTCTCCAAATAACCATTGCTATGAGAAACGTTTTTAAAAATGTGTAGTCTGTATTGCTACCAGATGCTTAACAGTTCCAGTGCAAATATTTTGAATTCCAAGATAGATTATTATAGAACTCCACCTGCACTGTAGCAGAATAAATATAAAGGACTGTTTATGTGCATGACACATATGCAACACAGTACTTCAGGAAAGGGATTTTAAATGTTTTAGTTATCTAGAGCTGAAGCAATTAGCTTTCATTTCAATCACTTGACTTCTCATATGGAAATGGTCTCCTCTCTGCTGGGAGATCTAGTTCAAGAGAAAATAGATATGGTACCTAAAAGTCTACTGCCACTTCCTCTCCTGTTGATGGATAAATGAAGGACAGATAGCTCTGATAATTACTTCAGGCTTCCTTTTTTTCTTTTCTTTCATGACATGGTCTGTATCTATCTCCATGCCACATGGAAAAAGGCAGCAGATTTTCATGTAGGGTTCAATTAATCAACCTGTGCACTCCTGTCCTTAACTTTTTGTCTGACTTCTAGCACCCTGAGGTAATTCTGTCAGTGATTCCTGTTCCTACCTCCACTGTTCTTCTCTTCCCACCCTGTTACCCCACGTCATTAGAAAGCAAAGTGTACTAATATATGAATTTCATTGTCTTCCACAGGCACTGTGGTGTTGCTATCTCAAATTTTTAGCTTTCCTATGGTGAGGAACAAAGTGCAGTTAGACAAAGATATCACCTCAAAGGGCTGAGAAGTCCTGTTAAATTGCTCTTTCTGTCAACGCTGGTAGCATAGGAAACTGCAATTCTTCTGTGTTGCACAAGGGCTATTTTCTCTGTTTGAGAAGAAGGACATACTTCCATTAACAGACTTCAGCCATTATAAAAAATATGTAAATTATACCATGTTTTCATCTTTCATTGTTGAAATGAAAGACTTTAATACAAAATGTTACATTTTTTTATGCCTGATGGAAAGAATCAGCAGTTTCTGTGTCTTTGTCTGTGTCGTTTGTTTGAAAATCAAAGTATTTGCGGAGCACAAAGCAGCTGTTTTTATGGTGATAGCTGGTTTTGAAGTTGAGAACAAGAACTTTGTAAGGAGAATAAGGCCAGCAGAGCATTCAAAAATATAAAGCTTTGGCATTCCAGAGAAGACACCCAGCCTAGGGCGCACAAGCTACTTAAGCTGAACTGGTCACTTCTCCTAACTCAAGCAGGGTTGAATGTACTAATTAATCTCATTTAGAGATATGGACCTGCTGAATTTTGTGAAGTGGTGATGATCATTCTGATAGGAAACATTCAGAGGTCTAAAATAAGGAATAAGGCAGATGTGGCAATGTTTTGAATGTTGTCCTAGCCCTCTCTGGGGGGAAAGCTCTGTGATTCCAGTGAGAGAACAGTGACAGCCTGTCTATACTTAGGATGTAAAAAACATATCAAAATAAAAAGAAATAAAACTCAGGGTAGATTTTAGTGGATATTTTTTGTTTCATTCTATTTCATGTGACTAGGAAACAATATTTTAGGGGAAACACTAACCAATAAGATTAACACTGTGATGATAAAGCATGGAAAACTACTTCAAGAGATGTGTAGCACATTACCTGAAAAAGTATGGTATGGTTAAAACAGATGGTGTCAAGGTATGCAAGGCACAACACAATTAATCTGAAATACTGTGAAGATGTATTATTACTGGCATGATGGATTAATCAATATTGTCCTTAGACTTCCAAGATGTGTTTGTGAGGCCTTCAGAGTTACAATTAATGACTGAGGTGAACAGTCATGAGAGAGGAAAGATTGTATATCTTACAGAAAATAGAGTTTTGGATCATGAATAAATGCAGTTCATGTTCTTTGTCCCACATATTTACATAATACATATATTAAAAAATATATTGTGGAAATGACATTTTTTTATTTGAATTTTTTTTAACTTTCAGCAAACTTAAAATTAGTATTATTTCCTACTCGCCTCTCTCTGTCTCATAGTTATACATATGCAGTACTCTGCTACACCAGGCTTTTAATAGCTGACTCTGTTAGACTTTATTGTACATATTCATTAAATATGGATAGTTTTAACTTATGCAAGTATAATGACCTTCCCTCAAGTGAACAGAAGGAGAAAAACTCAAGTGAGGATCAGAATTTTGTGTTTGAGGGGAGACAACTGCAATATTTTATCATAAATGCGTTTGTTATTCTCTTTTGAATACTTTACATGTCTTGGGCTTAATGTCTAATGGAAAGTCAATTGATTTTTATTGACTTGGTTTTATTTGGATCAATTCCTAGAGAGCTGGATGTACTTTCATGAGATTGATGATAAAATACCTTTGATTTTAGTGGTTTGTATTGGAGCTAATTTATTTTCCCAGGAAGATTTTAATAATATTTAAAAAATAATATTTCTAGAATATTATTTCTTCTAATAATCATCATTCAAATCTAGAATTCCTTATTATTATATGCATACCAATGGAAAGCAAAGCTGTGTGAAGGACAGTGGTGGCTTGTATATTCATGAAACAGTAATGAGTTTAAAATAGAATTATTCATATCCAGGAAGGGATTAAAAAAAAAAAAAAAAGGGGGCAGACATAGTTTCCAGAAATCTGATATTTTAGTAAGTGCTGAACATGCACAACAGTGACTAAAGTCAATGGAAGCTGAACGTAGTCAGCACCTCTGAAAACCAGGTCATCATCATCACCAGTTAAGTGGGCTTCAGGGATCACTTTGGAGCCCTGGAAGGACTTTAGACCATTATGCTTATCAGAGTTGAGATTTTTAATATTCTGCTACCTTGAAGCACAAAAAAATTTCATAAGACTGATGTTATCTAATCCACAATTCTGTTATCATTTGATATTTCTTTATTATCCTTGTAGATGAGATATTTATTTGTGATTTCTTTTTTCATTTATATATGTGAATATAAAATGCTATAGGAAGTTTATCTTATTATGGACAGTGACTGGTTTCTTTGGGGAGCAAAAAACACAACGAGACTATATGTTAACCTATAAACTGAAAAAAATTACTATGGAAGAAGGATTTCCAGACTTGCTTATGGGTTTGAATAAAAAAAAAAACAGTGCAATCAAAGAAGAATCATTTATAAGACTAGACAGGCAGGTGAGAATGCAATTCAATGCACACAAACATTAAGTTAATTAGAATGGGAGCAATGAATTAATCTAGGGAATTTGTGCTAAATGCAGCAATCATTTACCTCACTGATCAGGTTAAAGATCTAACTTTGTAGGAAAGAAAATAAATGAATCATTGAGATGGTCAAGTCATGCCTTGAAACCATGCAGTTAAGTTATTCTTTTGTATTAGGAGAGACAAAGATTAAAAAAAGCTCTGAAAAGGGCTTTTATTATACAAGCTATTTGTTAATGCCTCGTCTTGAATACTCTGCACAATCTGTTGTTGCACATTGAGCAACAGAGGTCTGTTCTTGCCATAAACAGGCCAAATTGCTGAGGGAAGGCTATGGAAATGTGCTAATTCTGGCACAGAACAGACTGATACCTTACTGTATGGAAAATATGAATAAAATTTGTACAGCAGATGTAATTAAGCAGTTTTACTCTGACTGCCATCATGGAGCACTGCAAGGAGAAATCCTGAAGTTTTATGGAAGGTCCAGTATTCCAGTGTGGCAGGTCTGATCTCCCAGCTGATTGCCTGGTTCCTCAGCCTAGAAATGAGCTTGAGGGAGGCAGCTCCTTTCATTTTCTTCCTCTGTCTTGGGATAAAATAGAAATTCTTGCTTCCCTCTATCTGGCAAATAACTCCTTTATGCATCCTGCTCCTTTTGTGCTTTTGGGAGAATACAAGCTTCCTTCCCAAAAAATATGCTGTGAGATGGGGTCACCACCTGCCAGCCCCTTGACCAGAGAAAGTGTCACAGCCAGTAGGACCCAACTTCCCAGCTAAAATACCATGTCAGTGGCACAATGCTCCAGCCTTCAACAATGATGAACCTCAAGTGTTTCCTTCTAGAAAAGGTGTAAAGTCTGGGTGAAGCTGGGTAGATCTTTAAAGCACTTCTGGTGTGCCCACATATATCAGAATCAGCTGAAAACAATATGGAAAAAATTGCATGTGGCTGTGGCATTGTATGAAGTTATCAGATCATGTAGTGGATTCTAAATTCCCTTCTGATCCCACATATCTCAAAATTACACTGGAAATTGAATCCTTCTGTTGTAAGAACTGCTTAAGATCCAGAACTTTGGTCCTGAGTTTGATATCAAGTCTTCCTATGATGTTACTGTTGCAAACTGTGCACAAATGGAACCTTAGATCTGGCACGAGGAGAGAATGTGAACGTAGAACTTAATTTTCTTGTTGAGCTTAAAAAAACACCAAGATTAGGAATAGAAAGGGTTTGGCCTGGGTCATGTTATATTAGTAACAAAAACTCTGCATTTTTAAGAAAGTGGACCAACTTGGAAAACCAAGCACAAGACCAAGCATATTTAATTAGCACAAACTTGAAGAGGCTCATGACCTCTTCATAAAGCTCCTCTAATTCTTTACATTGTCACTTTTAAAGCTCTGAAGTACTCTATAGATTACATCCAGTCATATTTTCAAGGATTATTGCTTTGTTTTCCCTTTCCCTTGTTCCTCAACTTGTTCTTCTGCCATGTCCTCAAACACAAAATCGTGTGTTGTGCAAATTCAGCAGTCCCAGTGACTCCCACTGAAAACAGGTGGCAAACATCCAGTACTCTCAGGGATTACATACCTTTTCCTTCCCATGAAATGAGGCATAGAAAGGAACAGGGAAGTCGCCTCAGCTGGTGACTGTATGGTGTACTCACATGGAAGAACTTCTTGATGAGAACCATTGATAAGTTCCACTTAATTAAAAACTGAAAGCAGCAACAACAAAGCAAATAAGCATGTGGCCAGAATTAGGAGGTAATCCTTTGGTGTCAAGGCTTTTCACATATAAATAATGAATTTCTGGTTTCAGGAAGGACACAGGAATTAGTTTATTATGTACAGATAAATAAATAGACCATCTTGCCTCCCACCTTTCTTAGTTAATGTTATCTCCTCTCATTGACATTTTAGATCTATCATGATCTAATCACATACTTGTAATTCAAAATTCCTGGTGCTGGCTACTAGCCAATAGCCTTGTATATGAAGATTGCAGATATTTTAATAACTTGGCACCAACTCTCCCAGAACATTGCCACATATAAAAAATGCTGATGAAAAATTAGGAAGCATTTTAGCAACTTTATTAAGATTAAAAGGATACTTGACTATTTGAAGTAGCAGAGTTGTTGAGGTGTTCACTGTAAACTGGCTGATCATCCAAATGAAGGAGGAACTGAACTGCAGGAAATTATTGTCATAATTTGGAGAATGAGAGCTCTGGAGGACTGAGTATGAAATCCAAGAGCAGACTACTTTTGTCCACTTATCCTATGGTGATAATATTCTGCTCATTATATTTAGACATAGATATAATAGCATCTATATTATATGCTTATATTATTTTATATATATATATGTATAATAAGCATATGCAGTTTGTTATACCTAGACATGTAGGAGAGTCAGCCCTGACAATATTTCCAAGCTTATTCCTGCCTGGTTCTTGTCTAATTTTAGAGAAGCACAAGAAGATTTGTATTCCCTCTTCCCTGCTGGGCATGCCTGGCTCAACACCAAGTGGAAGACGTGTACCCAGTGTGTCAGAAGCTGTGACGGTGCAGGCTGGAGACAGGTTTCAGGCACTTTCGGCTGACAGTGTGTGGTTTGGGGAAAAAAAAAGAAAAAACGGACAGGCTAGAGCCATGGCATCACATTCAGCATCACATTCAGACTATGCTTTTAGCTTCTAATGACAGCTTGAATAAGGGACAGTGTCGCTCAGACTGCTGTTGACCACTGAACAAAGGGCCAGGTTTGCACAGGACAGATCAGGGTTTTTCCTACAAATAAAAGCCAGAATCCAAGATCTGGCCTATTAACTCCCTGTCTTTTAAATTTATGAGCTCTGAGTGAAGATAAGAAGTGTGCACTGCAGCACAAAGTACCAGTGTAGGGGTTTTTCAGTGGACATGCAGTGAGAACAATATTATTTTTAATGCCAGTGAAAGTGATTAGCCTATTGATGCAGAACAAGATGAGGGCAAAAGTGCTGCTGGTGACCTGAACAGGTTCTGATCCTAACCCCAAGTAATTCTCATTCCACTGCTTCCACTATTGATTTGTTTGAAAATACTGCAGAAATATGAGTAAGTATGAGCAGGATCTACATCAAGCCACAAAGCTACTGCTGGAAGGTGAGGTGCAGAAACAATTTTACAGAGCCTGCTGCTTTCCTTCAGCCATTTGTTTAAGTAAATATTGCAAATATAGTTAATCACTTTGTGCAAATGAGGAAAGCTCATCTTAATACTATTCTGGTCTTGCGAGATACTACCTTAATTGTAACTCACAATTAGTTAATTAGACCACTTACTTAATTCAGGTTTTGCTCTGTGAAGCCTCAGTGTCATCACCAAATTGAAAACCTCTTTTCATATTTAATGCTAGCTTGCTATTTTCCTTTTAGACTGCTTCATGGTCTTGAGCCTTTCTCCCTGTTTCCTTGCACCACTGTATCAGTGAGGAGGAGCTGGAATTGAATGACTGGATGGGTGTAGTGAAGAGAGGAACTGGACACACAGGGCTTAGCTCCAACCTTCATCCAATTAAATTACTTAACTTTTGTAGTCTTTGGCACTAGCTCACTGCACCAGGGTTTGCATGCAGAAAGCAGAGCCAGAACAGGGAATTTATTTGTGTTTTCTGAAACTCTGGCTGCCAGTTGTATCTTCATCTTCCTTTCACTTACTTGCCTATGCTCTTTAATCACTGTCTCTCTTACCTGAGCTTGCCACCCTTGACATCAGTGCATCTCCACTGCTGGTGTATCACTGAGCAGCCTATTGCTTTCTCTCCTAGAAACAACCTTAGCTGTACAATATTTGCCTTCCCTTTGAATCTAGCAGTGATTCTTCCCACTTGACAGTGGGCTGCTGCTAAGTGTTTATTTCGTTTGTTTGGGTTTTTTTTGGTGTTTTTTTTGCTTAGATCATGCCACTGAAAGGAATTCCTGTAACAATAACAGACAGGATAAAGATTTAATGAACTGATACTGTCAGTGTTCTGGTGGCTTATGTTTAATGTAACAATCCCACTAACAACAGGTGAGTTTCCCTGTTAAGTGTTTGGAGAGGCTTAAATATCTTGCTGTTTTGTGAAAGCCCATTTACACTGAAACATGCTAATGCTTCAGAGGGTGGATTAGCTGAAGGAACTGACTCATGCATTTCCTGGCTCTCAATAATTACCTAGCTTATGTTGAATAAGGGATGCTGAGGAACAAAGAAAAGACACAACCCTTCCGTTTTGCCAGTTCTTCGTGAAATTATCCCAAAGCCTTCAGTGCAGCAGCATGAAGCTACTAATGTGGCTTTAACTTCTCATGCTGGAATTTCTAGGTGATGATCTATGCTCAGTCAAGGGTGAAATGTAAGTCCAGATGTTCCCTCAGGGAGATGTAAATCTTACTGCTGCAGCATTACACATTCTTAGTGGGCCAGGAAAGCTCTCCATACAGGACTGGGAATTCTTCCCTCTCTTATACCACCTCTTCATCCCAGACCTCTGAAGGATCAGGATGAAGCAGTATAGCAGAGATCATCAGGCTCCACTTTGGGTCCAGAATCTCTTATTTTAGTTCAGCCCTCTCCCTTGATGGACTTGCAACTTACTGCCTACAAACCGAGTACGACAGACTGCATTGTTCCTGTCTGCTGTGACACCCCATTAATGTCTTTGTTCCCCATATGGGGCTTTTTTCCCTGACCCAATGAATTCCAAGGAACAATGGAGAGCTCTTGAAGCAAAAGTACTCAGCATTTCCCTGACATACCAGGTGGAACTTTTAAGGCTGTCAGTGGATTCTGTAGCAGTACCTTCTCATTTAGGGACAAGCAGAAAGAGCATTATCATATGTGAAGCTACTTTACAGTAACTTTTACCAACCAAAATAAAAAGTGGAAAGATTATTCTAGAGGGCCTTAATAACCACTCAGCATATTTGATAATGCCACTGCTGTCGGTATCATACTCACCACAATGTTTAATAGCTGAGCAGATGCAGCTCACTAGAGCACCACATGGTAGGCAGCAGCAGGGAGTCCCATTTGAAAAGTTGGTTTCAGTTTATTTTCTTCCCAGAGAGCCTTCCCTGATATCCCAGGTTTCTGTAGTTTTTTGGACAGAAACACTAAGTAGCAAACAGGAAAAGGCAAGGGAATTCTTTATTGCTTGTTTCCAAAGCAAATGGGGTTTTGGTGTTTTAGTGAATGTGCTATGAAATTTCTAATTAAGCTCATATAAAGCATCTTTTAATGGCAAATTGCCCACCCTTGGTCTGGAAAAATTTGGGTTTTAGCAGGAAGCATATACCCAAGTGCATGGACTGTTGGTAGGACAGAAACTATGCTGGTTTTTGGAGGTGACTTCCCATTTGAGGATTTTTATTTTCTTTTAATTGCAAGACTTAGTGTATACATCTGGAAGTCACTTTGCACAGTGGGCAGTAACTCTTGGCTGTAGTAGTGCCATGGAATACTGCAGTTCTTTGGTGCTTCTGGATTGGCTCTCTATGGAACAATACAGAGGAACATTTTGTAAGACTTTTCAGTTTTCTAATTGCTTGCTTAGAAAAACACCTGAGTATGTATTCCGAGGCTAAAAGAAGATGGCTCTGCTGTTAATACATTCTAAAAGATCAGTGGGTAATACAGAGAAAATAATGAAACCACGGCTGTATGATTTGGGTATTTCTTTCCAGGAAACATATAAGAATTTTATAATTAAGATGGAAACAAGACTAAAAGTGCTGCAAAACTCATGTTATCCACCACATATTGCCTCATCCATAAATAAATACAGAAACTCCCTTGGTTATATTTCTTTATTAATGTGGTTATATGCTTAAAGATAGGTGCTGCCAAGGGCTAAATTAATGGGCAATGTCTTGCCCAGAGCTAAAAACTTGTCACAACTTAGTGCTCAGCTGAGAGATGCACTTTTGGAAGATATTTAAGGTTTCTGGTGTTTTATTCCTAATCTACGTTTTGAATATTGTGCTGGCTATTTAAACTGACGTTCTTAAAGCATTGATTTTCTTTTCTTTCCTCTCACTTTTCACTGCATATTCAAACTCAAAAAAACCACCAGCACGTCTCCTTGTCACAGCTGTAGTGTGGTACATGATGACACCAAGCTGTGCTAGTGTGGGAGGAGGGGAGACAGGGGTTGCAAGCACTGCGGAGAACTGATTAAAATTCAAAATGAGCTTGATAAAGTGGAGAAATAATCTGAAATCAGGAAGATGAATTTCTACAAAAGGAAAGCGCCGATTCCTGTACCTTAAGATGGAAAAATCAAATGCACAGCTATAAAATGAAGAATAATTGTGGCCTAGAAGTAGTTCTACAGAAAAGATTGGGAAGTTACAGCTGATTGCAATTTGCTGCAGACACAGACAGGCATCAATCTGGGATGCACTGACAACACAGGGGGTGGCAGAGGAGGAAAAGTTTGATGTTTGCACAGTTCTGCTGGGATCTTAGCTGAAGAAGGATGTCCAGTTTTGAAGTACTTGACTTTTCAAAAAGAGGTAGGGAGAGAAGGCAGCTACTGAAAGGATCAGCAATATAGTCTAGCTTATTGAATACTCTAGTTTATTAAATTCCCAAGAAGAAAATTAAGGAATAGGCTCTGTTTTGTTTGAGAGTGACTGGTCATGAAAGTCACCTTTTAGTATGTATAGGTTATGACAATCATGAGAGTGGCTAATCTGTGTTGCCTGTCTGTCAGCATAAGGTAAGAAATAGCTGGTTTAATTGCAACAATGCTCTTGGGTATTGGAAAAAAATCTGCTTGATGGCTAGCAGTGTAGCTCACTCTGTAGGCAGGCCCTGTTAATTTATGCTTTCGAGATCAGACTCCATTCCTATCGTACTGGGAATGCCATGGAGACTTCTGCTGGGTGTTTCTGCTGAAGTTAGCCTGGATGTGTTCAATGTTGCCAGGAAGAGGTGGGTAGAGCAGGTTCTTCTTAGGTTGCATGCTGCCATTTGTGCTGCAGTTTTTAACTGGAAGGCTTGGGTCCAGGAATGATCTAAGAGGAATGCTTGGATGTAATCACAGTGAGGTTCTCTGATGTCGTTCCTGAAGACTCAGAAAAGGGAGACAGTTGCTGCTGCTGAGCATTTTCTTTTAATATCCATTGGTCTTAGTGTCAGCAGCAAACTCCAAGACTGTGCAGCAGTACCAGCTAGAACCTGCTCCCCCCTGCCATATCAACATCCCCTTTTGTTTAACACTAGTGAACTGCTTTGCTGCTAAATGTGGGAAAGGAACGTGGATCTGTAAGGCTGGGAATTGCTCTCCAGCCGTGCAAAGGCCTGTTGGTGTGTTCTTCACTGACTGCTGGCATGTGCCTCCTCGTCAGCTTGTGGGAAAGGTGGTGGTGATTTAACTAAGTTTGCCTCCTCGCCCACCTCTCAAATGTTAGCAAGTGTTTTCTTTGGTTGATGTGTGGGAGTGGTGAGGTAATTTGAACCATCCTGGTGGAAATCCAATATAACCCCAATGGGCTAAATAGATTGCTGAGCAAAACACATTTGGTTATATTGCGAAAATAATGTGCAATTGGGGTGAATTTATTTTGCAGCTTTTTGAGCTATTTGGTCGTTCACTGGCTGCAGACTTAGAAGTGCAGTTCTGTGAAATGCTTTTTTAAGGTTTATTGTCACAATAGTGCATGAAATTTATCTAAAAGATAACAATCACTCACAAGTCATGAAAGATAAGATTTCCTGTTTCATTTCTAATGTAAACTTTCTAGTTTATTAACATTGCTGACTATTTTTGGTGCAGCTTTCTAATGTTTTCAGTGGAATGCTGATTTTTAAAAAATCCTTTGGTATTAAGAGTTGTCACAACTTCAGGCTCCTATTATAAAAGCTCAGTATACTTTAAGCATGGAAGAGGTTTTATCCCTTTGGCATTGTTCTCTGAGACTAAATCTTGTTTCTCTGTGCATGCTGTTGTCAGACCACTGTGTTCTGGGATTTCCACTGGAGCATCCTCCTCTAGTTACCCTGTATAACCTCCTTCTCCCCCAAGCTGTGTTATGCAGCTTCACCAGCTTATTTTGCACTTCTACAGTCGCAAAGGTAGGTCGTGGATTTGCTTCATTGCCCCAAAATATTAGAAGATGTCCAGACTCATAATGTATGTCTTTTCATTGAGTTGGAAGAAAAACAATGAATAAATTTGTTGCTGTGACTGTCAGGATTGCCACTTTATCTGTCTTGTAATGAAGATATTGTTCAGCATTTCTGATTATGATATTAATCTTCACTATACCCTGCTACAGGGGTAATATCAGGATACTGGAACATGGAATTCATTACTTTTGACCCTCAGAGGCACCAGTCACAGGCACTTCTGGTTTACTGGCAAACCTAATTGGTTCCCTACAGTCCTTTCTTTCCCCACTGAAAATATTTGAGAGTTTTGTGCTGCCTTTTTCCTGTAATGTTCAGTAACATGAAGAATCAAACAGGGAAATGGTTTTGCATGAATCATATTCTCCCATACATGTACTACTGATAGGATCATCACAACCATTCCTAACATTGTAAGTTTCTTTTGTGTGGGTTTTTGTGTTTTTTTTTTTGTTGGTTTTTTTTTTGGTTTTTTTTTTTTTGGTTTTGTTTTTGTTTTTTACAGTATAGCCAGGGTTGATTTGTATATCAGAAAAGCTTTAGAAAGCTTACTGGTTTGGAGTATTTTGTATTTGTTTTTTAAGGGTCAGATTGCAAGAGACCTCTTGATCAAGGGCACATTAGTAACCTGTGGTAGGTTGAATGATGTAGAGAAAGCAGAGTTAAAATCATGAAAAATCTTCAGAAGGTGGAGAAGGTGGTGGAGCCTTCCCTGCACCCCACTCTGCTGTGCTTCCTTGTGGGCCTGACAGATTTTGACTGATACTAAGTTATGGTATCAAGAGAAACACTAGTGCTCCTCCTCTTGGTCCTATTAAGGAGGTAATAGCAGGGCTTTGACTCTTAGGGCTGATTTTTAGGCAGTTAGCAGGCTTTTCTGCAGCTTTCAGCTGGCTTTTTAACCGTCCTCGTTGGGATGCCCATATTTCTTTCTTTTCATTGTTTTTTCTCCCTATCTTAATCACATATGCCACTCTTAGGAAAAAGCTTTATGGGATTTCAAACTTGTTATTTCTATCTGAGATAGGTCAAACCCACCAAGCCTAAACCTTGCAGAGGCAAATCAAGGGTTTACTGTCTGTGAGCTCCTGTTCACTGCCAGGAGCTGGCTGCAGCAAGAGAAAGACCAGTGGTCTGATCTAAGTAGTAGTGCTCTGTAAACTGGAAAAGTGAGTTTTTTCCCAGTCTCATTTCTCAATGGAAACCTGAACACAAAATTTTCAGGATTGTGATAGAATGTACCAGGCAGAATGCAAAGAGACTCTGCTTGGCACCAGTGACCAACTAGTGCTGGTTTCAGTGGGACTGGCATAAACCTGGATTCAAATTCTTTCCCCACCTAGTTCAGACTGGGCCCTGATACAGACTCCCACACTGTGGCTTCAGGACTCAACTTTCAACTTTTGGTAACCGAATCTTTGTTTCATTCTTTGATTATAAAAATGTACAAAGTTTATTTTTCTTGCTGTGCATCTGGAAGGAGAGAGTTTTGAAAATTTGCTTTTTTATTAAATATATTAGCAAAAATATTTTCTAGTCAATTTTGGTGAAAGCACATCTTCTATATATTGATGATAAAGTGGTCTTTGCTATGATCATTACAATTGTGATTGCCATTGCTTGCTTTTTCTAAAATCAAGACTCATCATATAAGCAACAACTTCCTGAAAGGTTTTTAATCAAAATTCAGGATGGAGGGTTACTTTATATTTTCTTAAAATAAACAGAAAGGATTCCTAACTGTTGTTTCTAGAATAACTTAGAAGTGCAGGAAGCAAGAAACTTTTAGAGCACTGCAAGAGTTGCCCAGCATTAGGGACAGATTGAAGGAAAAATATCATGATGAATCCACTCTTAACATGAAACATGGCACATCCACAATTCCTAGAACCCAATGTACATTTCCAAAGGTCAAAACCTTTTCTAAATCCATTGATACTGCTGAATTTATTACTTTTTAGCACAACTGAATGTGTCTGGAGATATGGACCAGGGACATGATGATTAAACAGTGTAGTGATGGAAAAGACAGAGCAATTAGGTGACACATTCTCTTACCTGTTGTAGTGGGTATTTTCCTAGCTATGAAAGGAGTTTACAAGATTTTTGTTACTGATTCTAGCCATCTGAGATGCTTTAAATCTGAATTGTCTCTCCTAGTTGCTGGATTGATTAGGCAACATAATAATTCTCTGTATCAATACTTGTTATAAAACTCAAAAAACCCCCAGTAATTGTAACCAAAAATGAATACATTAGAACAAACAATGTTTGTAAAAGATAATTTAATGGCTTAAAAATAACCAGCCTTTTACAAGCTGGCTACAAGTCCCCATTCTCTTTCCTGCTCAAAATGAATTCTTGCTGGAAGTATTTCAAGGCTGTAAAGATAGATAGAGAGCTAAGTTGTTGGGTTAAATTTCTATTGGTTATGCAATTAAGAGGGTATTTGACAGAAGTGTAAATGGGGAAAACTCACATCGCTCATGAGGCAAAACATTTTGGTCACTTTTTCCTCACCTCATGTTCTCTTAATAACAGAAAATAAGTAAGTGTAGTTGCCAGTAATCATTATGTTTCTTGAAAATTCAAAATATTCTTTTGATTAAGTCTGTGCCAAATAATTTGTTTCATTCTTTTCTCACTTTGAAGATATTTCTAGTGGAGCAGGTGTATAGTAGAAACCTGTCAAGCAGAACTTGTGTATTTTGAGCCTTCAGGAAGTGTAAAATTTTCAGTTTCACATTGCTGACCTGCCACATAAAGATTTTTTTGCGGTATGGCAACAACAAAAAAAATGGTTGTAGCATTAGAGAGAGGTAATCCAAAGGATCACCTGACCAACATGCAGCTCCTTAGTTTTAGTTACTAATCTTAATATTAAATAAAAATGGAAAGAAGTTTCTTTGGTATTACATCACTGCCCTGTTTGCTTTCTTGAATGAAAATTTTAAATCTTAACCACTTGACTACCTTCTTTTTTACCTTTAAAATAATGACAGATATGTAATTGCAAGATATAATTTACAATTAAGAGACATAGGATGCGTTGTTTCATACTTTTTTGCCCTTTTTTTCTTTATTAGGCAAAAAATTACATATTTGTTCTACATTCTGGTGCTATTTCAGACCTGTATAGGAGGTGCTATTTCAGACCTGTATAGGAGAAGCTATTTCCAATTTCAATTGTTTCAGTTAAAATACATTTAGAAAATGTAGCTCATGCCAAAATCAGATACCTAAAGTTTGTTATGTTGGCATAAAAAAGCAGAAATCATGGATTAATTTGATATATTTTGGATGTTGGTGCCTCTTGGTGACTTTTTCAACATTTTCTGCAAGATCGTGAACAGTAGGTGCTTATTTATTATTAGTAGAAGTGGTATTTTAAGGAATGCAGTGTAAGCTATATCTTACAGGACAGATAACAGAGAGAAAAATGGTTCTGCAAGACTGTAGGAAAGGGAATGAGCAGTGAAAATATTCCTGGGCATCATCTCAGTAACAAATGCACCAGAAAAGTGTCTCTCTAGAGAAATGAAGCTCTGAAACAAGATTTAAAACCCCTGTGTGACTTTGAGGATCGCTTGTTAAAAGGAAAAAGCAAAGTGCAAGGGTTCAGAGTTGTAAGTTTCGTTGCAACACTTATTTGAATATGCAAATCAAGAGCCCTACCTGTGTCCCCCTTTTAAGCAAAGCTCGTATGGATACTTTGTGGTGCAGTACCAACCAAATGAGGGAAACAGGTTTTAAGATTTGCCCTGTGGTTCTCATTGGAAAGCACCAATGAATTTTTAATTCACACCTGTGGCTTCTACACAAAAAAATATCCTGAGGAAAAGGTGTCAGACTTGATTGCTGGAAAATTTGTTATAACTGCATTATGCATCAAAATTATTATATTGGATGACAATTTCTATTATTTTACACAAAGTCCATTCAATTTAATTATAATTTACCACTCTAGTATACCATTCTCTTCATTCTAATCTTCAAATTATTCTTGTTTTTGCTCTAATAGCTATTTATGAGTCATAGAAAGTACACCTAATTAATACCTCTGCACATTGCTACAATTAAGCATTAATCAGATTTGATTTTTAGAGTAATGTGCTACCAGTCTTCTAATCTTCTAAGTTACGACCTGATAAAAATTTCATTACCCTAGTTATAAAGTTCTCAATGGGGAAGGGATTTCCACTTAGAGCTTGTAATGCTTAGTGGTGTCTTCCATGCAAATTTTACCCTCTTTTTAACACATAAAACACATAGCTCTACATAAAATGAAGTAGTGACACAAGTAAACTGATCTAGAAAGTATTAAAAAAAAAACCAAAACAACAATTGTGACCTTGTCAGTAGGATCTAACTTAAATGGTGACTTTTTTTATTAACATGGGATGACAGCATATATTCAACATATTTCCTTCTTTCCTTTCAGTTTAGAAGAGAAAGCCAGTAGATGTAAGCATGAAACAATGCATGAACTTTCAAAAAGGCACCTTAACAGGATTCGTATAAGCATGCTAGGTTCACTAATTTTATTTTATTTTACTTTTTACTTTCCAATTGCGGTGAGAGGAAAAAACCAATCAATCATTGTTGTTTCCCAGTATGTCAGAATAGACAGATGACCATCCTGTTGATCAGTGATTGCTGTCAAATCACTCACTGTGGCTTTTCCTGATCACTGCCACACAATGCCCTGTCCCCCCCTGCCCCAGCTCCTGGACTCAGCTGCTGGTGAGTCTGGGGATATATGACAAGGAGTGGACAGGAGGGGAATTAACTTTATCACATCCCTGAAACTTATCTCCAACTCTATTAACTTGCTTCCAATGGTGAAAAATCCTTTTTGAATCCTCAGAAGTTCAGAGCAACAATATGGAATGAGCTCTGTGTCATAGGTAAGCTCTCCCAGATCATCTGCAGCTTAGAGGTATGTCTTACACTTTTTTTCTTCAGAGAGCTAACCCCCTTCTCTTCATTCAATAGAAAAGCTAAAAGATAATTTGATCTAGACAAGGGCACAGCAAAGACAGTAGATAACCTGTTAGCACAGCTTTGGGCTGGAACTGGAGAGATTCCAACTTTCATTCTGATCCTTAACAGGTTTAATTAACAGTTTCTTACTCAGGCTTATTGCACTGCCAGACAAGATTTGTTTAATGCTCTAGCATTTCTACCCCATGCAAAGAGCTTATAAAGGTAGCATCCAATTTTGAATTTCTTTTGTTGAAATAATTGTGACTTCATGCATGTTTTCTTGGATATTTCCCAGAAACTGTAGACTATTCAACCAGTTATATCAAAATGATGGGACCAATACTTCTGAGGGGTGGGGGTAGTTATGAAGCTGTCCTTTCCTTAAACTGAGAACGTTTCTGGCTCAGAACAAACAGGACCATAATTTGCAGCCTGTTCAAAGGATGGGTTGTGTTTTGTCTGTAGTACTTGTGCAAAAATGTTGAAGTTTCTTGGTGCCTCATGGGTAATCTGAAGTCAGAAGGAATTGGTAGGACCTACTGTGAGTATGGTGTAAGGGAAGGGTTTTCGGGCTCTTGCAGTAATAGTCTGGAGCTGGATCTCTGCTCCATCAAGGTTTTGTGAAAATTGGAGAGATTTAAGTCATTGTGCTTGAAGTGGTGGATCCCAAAATCTGCTCCTTTGTGAGCTCTGTTCTTGTGAGCTGAGCAAAAGTAGTAGTGGCTCTTCTCCACCCTTTCTGGGGAACAGTGCTGTGTGTGTTCAGCAGTGTGAAATGTGCCTTGGACTCCAGTGTTCCACTTCAGGATGGAATGGCTCATCCCCAGGAAGCTGCCACGATGGCCTAGCCATATCTGTGGTGGAGTGGGAACCCTGTGCGATGTTGCTGTGAACGTCACACAGGCTGTGGACTGAAAAAATACACAAAGATGTGCAATGTCCCCACAAAAAGTATGATTTCCTTCAAGTCTATAGGAAGGATGCTAAATGTGAGTTATACTGTTTTCCAGAACATATAATGTAGCGTAAGAGAAGAAAATCCCTTTATTGTACTGTCCTGTCGTAATTGAATGTTATGCCCATTGTCATTGTTTTTTCCCCCTTTAAATTGCACATAGTGAGGACTCATCTTTTTAAGATGTAGCTACCATTGGTTCCCTTCTGCTACATGTCTATAGAAATATACATGGTTATTTGATTATGTCAAGGTTCAGTGCCTCTCTGATTTAATGCTATAGGTATTACATCACTCATGGCTGTATCTCTGCTATGCTTGCCATCAATCCTCTACTAAGCCCTCTTCCAAAAATATTGGTTTTGTTTGGGTGGTATTTGATTTGTTTGTTTGTTTGGGTTTTGAGGTTTGTTTGTTTTGTTGTTGTTGTTTTGGTTTTTTTGTTTGTTTGTTTTTTTGGGTTTTTTAAAAATTTATTTCCAAGACTTTAATGAAGACTAAATACCTAGTATTTTGGTAAGATCACCAAGGAATTCTACTGGAAAGATCAATCATAATGTTTCAGGATGCTTTTAGGAGGAAGAAAGTAATTTCATCTTTTGAAACTATTTGGAATAAGGGAGGGAGGTGTCACTCAAAAATTAAAAATAACTTTTAAAAAAGTCAAACCAGTCATTTGTCCTATACCTCCAAAGACGGAGCTCTGAATTAAATTCCCTTCAGATCCCTCCCCTAGAACAACTTTTTCTAGTCTTGACATCTGCTGGTTATTTCAAATAGCCGTGGGCACAGGGTAAGGCTTTCAAGAAGTAAAAATTTAATGTTACACTTTTCTCTTGTTAATATTAGCTGATAGGGAACAGACTCTGGCATTGCTCAGAGGCTCTCTGCCACATTGATGATAGGAAAAAGGAGTGTGGGATAAGTGTGGAGTACATGCCCTGGCATGGAGACTTCAGTGCTCTGGTCTTGAATTCTCTAGCATATTTTCTTGGGAAAACATTCAACAGCTGATATTTACCCCAAACCAAAGCATGAACTGGCAGCTTAAATTTTTAAAGTGTGTTTCTTCCTGGCAGTTCCTAAATTGAAAACATTGGTGCGCTTTTCTTTCTCAATATACAGTTTATTGTCCCAATCAGCATTAGCAGCCTAAAGTGATGTTGTTTGTTTTTAATTCAGCCAAGCTGCTACCAAAAAAAGTTGTGTGTTAAACAGCCCTCTGAAAACAACAACAACAACAAAAAAAAATGGACAAGGTCAAGTTCTCTTGTGTGTATGACCTACCTGGAGAACTCAAGGACATTTTTTGCCCCCATTTCTTAAAAAAATAAATAGTTTTACCTGCCAAGTTTTCTCAGAATTTTGACTAGTTCTGTGCAATTTTCAGCAGCATTTTAATGGTAAAATATTCTGAGCTTGCATTTCGGATTTACTGGAAATGCTGATCATCTTCAGACATACTTTTTAACAGGCACTTTTAATGAGAATAAAACTTGTAGAACATTAAACCAAAATATTATTCCTGGTAGGAAAAAGAAAATATTACATGGTTATTGCTATGGAGGGATTTTTGTCCATTACTGCTGTTGCATGATTTTAGAGCAATGCTGGGTCATAAATAGGAAACTTTTACACTTTTACATACAATTTTCTTCAATGATCAGCCCTAAACTGTGGGTTGTTCTTGCAATGTAAGTGATGAGCTTTACTTTCCTGGTTTCCAGATGTCACTTGGGCAATGTGTAAATCAAAGGATATATTTGGATTTTTTAGGAGGTTTGGTTGATTTAAGGTTTTTGGGGTTTGTTTTCTGATTTATCTCATCCTCCCATACTTAGGCTTGGACCACTGTAGCTTCCATTTATGCCTGTGCAGGTGTGTGTTTATCTGTAGGACCTTGCATACTCAAGGGACTTGAGTATCTTTCTAGGCTGTTACTCTCATATGTAAGAACCTAATGCTCAGGAGGACTATTTTGTCCATCAGACATTAATGCAAAGTATGACAGGTTATTGTTTTGCTTGATTTGTAGTTTGATTTACAACATAGACCCCAAACAGAAACGCTGACCTATCCGATAAAGTCAGTAATATAACAGTTTTATTATTCATTTAAATGTCCCTAGGGCAGCAACCTTTTTTTTATTACTTTAAATTAAGTTTTGGAATTAAGCCCATGTTTTTGTGTTTGTCTCTTAGTTCTGAGCCTTGGGCAAGTTGTAGGGCTGGGCAGAAGATGACCAGCACAATGCATCTTGATAACCATGACAGGTTTCTCTTGGCCAAGATAAAATATGGCTGTTCAACTGCATAGTAAATGAAAAAGACAAAACAATATAACGTTTGCTTATACTTCTAGCAGTAAGATTTTTTTTTTCCCCTGTATTTTCTAATTTGAGAGGGTTGATGCCTAGTCCATAAATGGCCTTTTATTATCATGGTAGTTTGAAAAGTCTATTATGGCTAATGGAAACTTCGGATTTTCTAGGAAAGGAGCTTGATTTCTGAAGAAAACATGTGTCTGCAAATCATTATGTCCGCCAGTCAATCCTATTTTTTCTCCAATAACATTTGAACCCTGTTTTAGAAAAATTTAGTAGAAGCCTAAGGTATCAAAGGTACTAAATTCTTTCCTTTTTTTCTGCTTTTCTGTTTTGGTTTGGGTTTTGTTTGTTTGGGTTTTTCCCTTTCTTCTTTTCTTTTGGTGAAAATCAGCAGTTCAGTAATGGAGAGAGACGTGTTAATCTCCCACTGGGAGAAAGGTAAGGAAAACTCAGATACGATCTGTTCTTTTTGGCAGTAGCTGAATGATCAATCAGCAGTGGAACATTCTGGCCAGTTTGTGTTTAACTCCAACCTGGGGAAGACATTTACTGTCTTCTATTGACAGGGAAAGACAGAATATAGTGGGAGAAAAAAAGAAAGAAGAATATAATTGGAGAAACAGGAAAAGTAAATATTTTGAGATGCAGTGGGGGCCTTGAGAGGGGACTGTTGACATGGAAGGGACAGAGAAGCATCAGAGTAAAATCAGTAGCAAAACAGCTGAATTAATTGTGCTTACAGAACAGTCTTGTGAAGATGCCCAAAAATAGAAATAGAAAGCCAAGAGTAGCTCTCCTTGCTTTTGTCTTCTTAATGTGGCAAAATCTTCATTTTTTGGTTACTAAATACTCTTCTGACAAAGCAGCACACTAATTAGAGCAGAAATCCCACAGCACTTTTCATATTTAAGTACTATTTTATGTTGGTTTTTTGGAGCTTAGCAACAATTGTATGCCATTTTATTACCGCAATTCAGCTGCATAAAGTAGTTCTAACCCAACAGTTATGCTGCATTTTCCTAGTTTCCTCTGGGGAACACACCTAGCCTGGCTTGTACCAAGCTACCAGGTAATTTTGAAAATTGGTTTAATTGGTTCACAAATGGAATAAGAGTGCTATAGCTGTAATATGTTCTAACCAAAATAAATAAACCCAACCAACCTAAATAAAACAAACCTTGGTAAAATTTAAAAGTTGATCACCAAAGTTTGTGGTATTAAAATTAGTACTAGGAGTTGTCGTTCAAAAGGTTAATAATTAATAATTCATAAAAGTTTATTTTGCCAGGAGAAAGGAATGGCATCAGTCTCAAATAGTCGCAGAGGTGATTAAAACTTTCTTGGGGCTTGTGAATTTTCAAGATAACAGAGAGACCTGGGATATATGAAGCTGAAAAGAAAGTATTTCCAATTAGGTTAAAATAGCTTTTAAAATTCAGTAGGTTTTATAGCTGGTCCTCAGTTCTTAAGTACCTTGAATTACATCCACCTATGATTATAATAGCGTGAGTGAAGGTAAAAATCCACAGTACTGTGAGTAGTGCTCAGATGCAGAATTTACAGTATTCTCATTGCTTTGTTGGGTCAAGACTATGTAAGCTGCAGGAATATTAATATATTGGATGGCTATCTTGTACAGCAGGGGGAAAATTAATGAGGCAGATTCAGTATGATTTCAGGCATCTGACAAAGTTGGTTTATAGCCGTAGATAGTGCATAAGTTATGCATGAACTTCTTCCAGCTAAAAATAATAGTTCTCATAGTTACCAGTGTGGGGGGCCAGGGGGAATTATCACCATGATATACATTAGGAGACACTGAAGTATTAGCAGAGAAGCTTCTAGGGTGTATACTTTATTGATGCCTGTTTTCATTGCTAAACCAAAATATTTATGGCAATATGTAATGAGCAGATTATCATTCATAAAATACACAGTCATAAAAATGAGGAATAGTGGGATTATTAGCAGCTTTCAGCAGTAGAGAGGCTGTCTCTTAATGGTTTCCTCTTTCTCTAGCCATTAGCACTGCAGCTGTGCATTATAGTATTGCATTTTATTGGATTCACTAGAAGAATCTGTCCAGGCAAAAAATAATAATTAAAAAACCGAAACAAACCAGGAAATAATAATAAGAGGGCTTCTTTTTAAACTGCCTTAGTAATTATGATTGCAATTCTGGCAGTGACATCCAGACTTTAGTCTGTAATTTTGATGGTAACACATAACAGTGATGGTCATATAGTGAAGAGAAACTGATACTTGCATAAACTGGTCTTGTAATTGTTCATTTTGTAGAACCAAATTCTTGCTATCTGTACACATAAGTAAACATTAAACATTACATGTGAGCACTTGCTGAAATCAGCTTATGCTGTGAGTGCATTATTTGCATTAGTAAGCATTTTGAGTTAACTCTTGATGAAATGAGTGCACTTGGTCAAATAGAAGTGCATGGCACTGCTCACTGTTATTTTATTTCTGTCTCTATTATTGAGTTTGAAATCTGTTTCTGTTAGGATCTGTAGAAATCATCACCAAGGCCATAAATAAAATACATAAGCAAACATAACCCACCATATAGCAACTACAAACTAAAACTGCTTTCATGTAGACCAGTAACTCTAATTAATTCATCAGTAGTTCTAATTAAAATCTGTTGTAAAAAGACTAAGGCTGCAATCATGCTTTATGAAAAGGTTATAAAGGTACAAGGTGAAAATAAACATAGAGAATAAGGCATGTATTTTCCATATTGAAGAGATTTATGATCATGACAGCTCCAGTCACTCTTCCTAAATAACTTCACTATTTCAATAGTTATAATTTGAACTACATGAATAAAAGCAATAGCTTGTATTTTCATATAATGAGAAAGAATCGAGCATATTAACAAAAATGAGAGAGAATAGTGTATGTAAGCTAAGAGCAGTGTACAGCTTTTTAAGTCTGTGGATAAATGGAATGCCAGTTATTGTAGACTGCTGCAGGATCAACCCAGGTTAGCTGACTTTTGTGGGCATTTCAGCAGAAGTGTTTTCTGAATAAACAGTTGAAGGTCATGTTAAATATTTTGGAAACCTACATGCTCAGTGAACAATTTGGAGGTGTTTTTTTAGAAACATGAAGGAGGCTCATGCTTGGTTTTCTTATGGAGTACAGTGGAAAGGTTTTGGGAGAGAGCAGAAGGCAAAGAAAGACATAAATTTTAGGGAAGAAAGAAGTGGGTAATAATCCGGCCGGAGCTGGAGGACCTCTATAGCTGTATGTCTTACTGGCTAAGTGATTAATTAGTACAACTGGTTTTTGTCCATCTCTGTTTGGGTTACACCTTATTTTCAGTCAAAGTGATATATTTTAATTATGGATTTGAAAGCTTTAGTGTTCCTGGTGATTTGAGGCTAGATTGAAACACCAAGTTCTTCAAACTTACCTGAATGAGGCACCAGGAAACTTAAAGCTGATATTTTAAAGTCTGGAACTTGTATATATGAGATTATATTTATTTTAACACTAGATGCATTTTACTTGGTTTAAAGTTGAAATGAAAGCATAAATGGCCTACAAACTGATCTAAAATAGCTTGTTTTGGCACACAGCTTGACATGGCTCTCCTTCCTTTGCTAAAATACAAATGCTCTTTCAAATGTAATGTTTCCAATGCCTTCTGGTAAGCCAAGAAGAAGGAGGGGAACTGAAATGCAAGTTTTTCTAGAATTTTCTCCATTAAGTGTCTCTGCTGGCTTGCTGAAGTTAAAACTTTTCTTGGGAATTCCCAGGTTTTGTAAACACCTGCATTTTTGTTTGTTCAGAGGGTGCTGTGTCTGGTCAGTGCTGGGGAGGAAGCAGATGTTTGTCCTGTTGGACAGCAAATGGACTCAGGCAGTCACCCAGCACAGAGCAGACAGGCTCAAGCTTTCCTCACATCTTACCCAGACAGATAATCCAAATTGTCCTATATTCCTTGTGCACATTCTCATTGTCAAATGAATGGCATTTCAGACTGCTTTCAGAAATTTTACTGCTTTATCTAATTACTCAACTTTTATGTTGATCAGGATCTGAAAGTGTCTTCACTGAACATGGATATTTCTTCTCTGGCTTTCTCTGCACCCACTAATTCATGCTTTTGTTCTTACTTCTCTGACAGCTTTAAAATCTGAGTTATTTTTATAATCTAGGAAGTTAAATGTTTCATTGCAGTTCTAAATTTGTATGGATCAGAGTTTGAAATGGAGATTTACGATGGTGGTGCTGAGAGAACTCTAACCATTAACATGCAAACAGACAACTCTTGGACACTGATGGTATCTCCATTCTATCACCGCTCTGCCAGCGGTGTGGGTTTTGGGGGTGGGAGACTGCATGTATCTGTAAGCTAAGAAAGGGTTAGGAGGGGCAGAGCAGCTGTGGTAGCAGCATGTCTCTTTATTTATTAATGAGAAACCTCAAGAGGAAATGGTGTGGAAGAGAAAATGAGCTGGGCCAAAGCTGGTTCAGGTTGCAGGAGGTTGTGTGATGTATGCAGTGGTGAGACCCAACAGCATCTAAGTCACCTCTGCCTCTGCAAGGTCACCCACCCTGGCGAATTTAGTGGGAAATCCCTGACTCCCAGATGCATGGCCTTGTCCAAATTTTAGTGGTAGAGGCAGTTTTGATTTAGACTGCAGATTTGCGCTCTTCATCAAGCGCAAACCAATGGGAATTTGGCTGGAGATGTCCTCAATTTTAGTGCACAGTTCCCATTTATGTATGGACTACACCTGAATTAACAAGAATTGCAGCTCAGGAAAGGCAGGTCTGTAGAGAGGAATGGGTGGTGCAGGGGATCTGAACCAACACTGCACATATTTCAGCAGATTTTTCTTCAGGTTGCCATTAGCCTGGTTCAGGGAATGACAGAATATCCACTGGTGACAAGAGCATTCCTGAAGCTCAGCATGGCTTTCTCCCAAAGACACCCAGTTCAGGAATGCTTAGACATCATTCTTTGGCTCCCGTCTTGACCAGAGTGGGAAGACAAGGGAGATTTGCTTCAGTAGGGGAGCCCTGATGTAAGGTATGTAGCTGTACCCAGGCCTGCAGAGGTTCCCTGGGTACTTAGCTGTCAGACCCCTGGACAGGCAGGACACCTGCCTTTCAGAAATGATGTCCTGTAGTTTCCTAGGGCAGAAACTATCTTTGATAATGATTAACCCAAAGAAGAGAGGATTAAGTGCTTTCCTGGCTCTGGAAGATGGGTGGAGGAAGAAATGTTCCTTCATTAACACAACTGTGCTGGCTCCACCAAAGAACTGGAGTTCAGGTCTATTCTTTTGACTGACACCACTTTAACTAATGCAAGGGTGAATCTCCAAATTACTTGTATCAGCATAAGGCAAATGCTGTTGCATAAGTTTTTTTTTTTTTCTTTTTGACCGGTGACAACTTTGTTTCTGGCATATTTTGTGTTAAGATTTTTGACAGGTGGTCAAAATGAGGCTATAGTTAACATATGTCTTGCTATATTTTGCAGGTACTGTGCTAATGTGTGTGTCTAACTCCTACAAAGATCAAGTGACACTAATGCTTCACAAGTTTCAGATACTGGATTAAATTCAAACTCTTATTTAGGCAGAAATTATTCCTACAGGAACCAAAAGACCTGTGGTATGTGAAATAAAGTTGCAGAATTTTCTAGAATTTATAGTTATATTTGTACATTTTGGGGCAGCACAGACAGAATGTGTAAGGAGTCTAATAAGCTTTTTTCTGAGCATGGCATCATTGCTGATAGCAAATGTGCAAGAATGTTCTAAAAATGAAAATTACCTGTAACAAACAAGGAGTAAGAATGGCTACAGTAATTGAAATGTACTAATGAAACTCTGCAGTTTGTTCCTATTATGAGCAGTCAAAAATCATGCATAATTCAGGAGTGCAATTGCTAACAGTAGGCTCACATAAGATCATTTAAATTTGTTTCTCTGGCCATGAGATGATCTTTGAAGGGATACCTTATGAGGTTCTATTTGGTCCTGTCAGCATCTTGGGAAGATAGTATCCTATTTCCTTCTTGCATCAGTGAATATTTATGGAATGTAAAATAGGAATAACTTTAATTATGTATGGGGAAGGAAATATATGCATTCTGAGCAAGATACTTCATTGTAAAACCTACCTGAAACTCTGACAGGTAGTATGCTTATGCACTAATTCAATAATTAAATTTTGTTTTCTGCTGTGGATATATGTGGACATACAGGTTTATATTTGTCTGTTTGTGGTATTTTATTGTTTTAAGATTCTCATTAATTTTAATACTCATGACTGTGTTTCTATTCCTTTTGTTGTAATGTCAAGAGAGAAGCTTACAGCAGTTTTCAGTCTAAACAGCTAAGGGACAATAAATGTGGGAGAAGGGGAAGGATCACCATTCTTAATTTCACGTGGATAATCAGATCTTGCTTGGTATTGCACAAAGCATACATAACAAAACACAGAAATAAGCCTACCTGTTTACCTCTCTAAAATCAAGTCCTGTCCACTGTCTTCGAAAAGAAAATAAGTAGAGAAGTTATGCCCCACCTGATCTTATGTTAATTGTTTCACCCATGGTGTCCTCTAAAAGGTAGAAATTATTCCTTCCATCTGCTTCTTCTTTTCGAATGTTTCTCAGAAAATGCTGAGTTTCCCAATACAGAGACATACTTGAGTCTACAGAACTTCAGAGACTCTTATTTTTGCTTTCATGTTACATTATAACAAAAATGTTTGACAGATTTTCTTCATCTGAATGAAGTGCTAAGTGCCAATTTCTGACAGGTTTTAGTTGCACATAGAAATTAGCATTTGGGAAGTTAAGCAAATTGTAGAATTAGGGCCAGGTTGTATTAAAGCATTCAATAAAGAAAAAAAAATGGTGAAGAAAACTGAAAACTTACTTGAAAGAGTATAATTTGATTGAATTTCTTAGGAGAGGTACAGCAGCAAAAAACACTTTGAAATTAAAAAACTGGCTTGTACTAAATAATAAATCTTGCAGATTTGTTTTGGAGATGGAAAATAATAATAAGGTTGGGATTTTTTCGATGCCCAAGTTCAGCAGAAATCTTTCACATGCTGTTACTCAGTATGTCAGTGTGCTGTGGGTGTTGAAGGGTGGGGGCTGTGCAGGCATGTGCAGCAGATGTACAGCATGTGGGGAAAAGCTGAATCCACAGTGAGTCAACAAACACAACCTACTTTAGCTACAGACAAAATGCATCCAAGATGTGCAGAGGAAGGGAGCTGTGCTGAGCAAATTACTGTCATCATTTAATGATGTAGTTCATAAAAGCTTAAAAACATTGGCATGATGCATCCTTCTGTGGTCATCCTTCTGCTTCCCTGCAACAGAGGAATTGATTTATTTTTAGGAGGAAATATATAAAAAAATTCAGGAAATGTAGTGGCGTGTGTGCTGTGTGATCTGTGATACTGTTCCCAGGAATCAGGGAAGCAGAGACAAAGTCTGGAGGAAGCCTGGCTCTTGGGAAGAACTGAAGCAGGTATTCAGTACAACAGTGCAGATAAAAGCCCCATAATTCAACAAAAGTCAAATTGTGATGAGTGTCCCTCATCCAATTCCATCTGTGACCTCCTGAGCAGGGAACACACAGAGAAACTCTTGGGACACCCAGGGCGTTTGTCTCCTGCTCAGCCTCTGCATCTTGGCTGACATGCTTTGATTAAACAGAGACACGCTGGGAATGTCTGCATTCCTTCTTGAGGAACAGAGAGGATTTAGGCAAAAGACACACATGCTAATTGCAGCTCTATAATGGATCTGTTTTTCTGTTGGATACTGAAATCCAAAGTCAAAACACTCCCATAAAAAGGTAATAAACAGAGATGTTTTATTGTATTTTTATGGCCTCAGTCTGCCATCAGTAACTGAGCATCCACTTTTTTTCCTATTCCATGTAATTTGCTTGATTAGTGAATTGTATCACTGCCTTTCTGGGGAGACATTTAGTCTGTTTTTCTGTATTTTTGGGAACTCTGAACAGATATGTGGTAGAAACACAGCTCACATCTGTGGCAGGAAAAATAAATCGGACTACTTTTCTCATATTTTTTTCATGAAACACAGCAAAGTATTGGAAAGTAAAGTCATCTGACACTGCTTGCAAACTCAAATGTCATTTGACAGTAGTTCAGAGCAGGCAAGAAATCCTGTCCTCATTGCTGTGCAGTGCACTCTGAATATATCTGCAGATTGCTGTGACTATATCTCCAGATTCCTGTGCAATTCGAGTACTTTTAAGATAGTGAACTAAAAATGAAATTATATGTCAATGAAAGCATTTTAATAGTTATACTGAAAGTGCCATATTCAGTATTTTTGGTAATGTTTCATATTTTATGAACTTTGACGCTTTAGTTGCTAACAAGGGGGTAATTTCAGACTTTCCATGCAAGAAATTTCTCTTTTATAACTAGTAGTTGTAATAATGTAGTTATAGTTTAATAAGTAATGTGCTATTGTGTGCAATGGAAGCACTGAATGCAGTGTTCCTTTTGCCATAAAGCCTCAAAGAACTTTTGGGCTGCAAGGTATTTTGCCAAGCTAGAAAGAAATTCCTCGAATACTTGCGTTTTGTATGTTATTGTTGGCACCCAAATATTTCTATGTATTATGAAGTGTGTCAATATCTTAGGAAGTTACTGATTAACATTTAACAGCTAAAAACCTTCTGAGAACCGAACAACTGGGAGTTTTCCTTTTACTACTTGTTTGCTTTTACAGTTTTCTAGGCTGAAGCACAGATCCAATGAGGAGCAAGGGGTTTTGCACAGGATTTTGCACAGGATGGAGATAGTGAATTTCCATTTACGTGCTAAACTGGTCATTTTCTGATGACTATAAAAATCATTGTGAGACATTACACATTACCTAAAGAATTGTTAGTGAAAAAGCACTGTCCAAATATCAGCTGATTAACTTCCAGGTTATGTGAAAATGGCAGAGCAGAGAATCTGTGGAAAAATCAAGTCTTTTAGTAACTCAGATTTCTTCCATTGACCTATATTCTTCAGAATTTTAGTCTTCTGCTTACTGAAATAAAAAGGCATTGAGGAAACATAATTTCCAAATATACTGAGAATTTGGCCCAAAATTTAGTTTAACCCAAGATTTCTCCCTATCCTGTCATTTAGAAATTTCAGTAGTATTTATTTTTGTCTCAGGAGACTATCCTGAGAATCGAACTGTTTCCATTGAATAGGTTTTTTTGGCACGAAGGTGTGATGTGTTGAGAGGGTTTTCAGGTGACAGTTTGCTTTTGTTCCTATGCATGAGAGTCTGGGTGATGTTGGAAATCTTAATTCATTTCTTGTAATGAAGCTTGAAGACAAAATGCACACTTAGGAAATTTGAGTTCCTTTAAACTGTTTCTGCTTCCAAGTATGTCTGTCAAGGCTAATAAACGTCCAGGATTAAGCATGAGTAACGTTGGCATGTTTCCAAATGAAAAATATTGAATTTGCTTCTTGGCCTTCAGGAATCTGGCAAATAACAAATGTGAGAAAAGCAATCACAAATTCCACTCACTTCTTCTAATTATTGTCTTTCCAGACAACATAGTTTCTGGAAACTATGTAAAGGTCTTGTGATAAAGTCAGAACTAAATTGTTCATTCACAAGGAATAAAATGAGCCATGTTTAAGACACCACGTGCTAATGCCTAACATGCTCCAAGAGAGCAGCACATGCATCAGACTCAACTGCAGACAAATGATGGCAAGAAAGTTTGGGATTCTGCAGTCCTAACATCCAGGATGCCCTCATGCTGATAGCAAACAACTGTGATTCGGGATGACAAGTCCTTCTGGCCCACCTTAATGCAGGCACTCTATCATTTTATAATGCATGTCAACTCTGTATCTTATTCTTTGGTTCATTAATATGTTATGCAAGAAAACTGTGGAGAAATATCACAAGTATAGTAAAAATATATTGCACAAGAAAAAGGAAGAAAAAATGGTTAAGACAAATAGCACATATGGGAAAAGATATATAAATAAGTAGAAAATTTCTTCAGGCTCTATGTATTTAGCAAGTGCATAATCACAATATTAAAGACTATGATTTAAGGATTAGGATACTAAGTCTTAAAAGATGCTGTAAGACTCATTTTGCTTCATAAAGGATTATGTTTGCAAAGTTTTAAATAATAATAAGTTTATAACTAAGAAAAAAAATATGTCAAAAGAAAAAGGAAGACTGGAATACCTTTTGAGTTGTTTTGTGTAAATGGCCTCAGCCATTCTTCTGACATGTGAAGCTATCAGATATGCCCAGGAGAGGACATCTTCTCCCTCCGTTCTGGGGAAAACCCATCACTGATGTAGAGAACCTTCATATTTGGTTGGCTGGTGTTTTTTTGTCTTTTGTCAGCTATCAGACAGCGAGAAACCTTCAATGTGTTACAGTAAATCAGTAGCTCTCAACTCTTATAGTAGATCCTGGAACCTGTAACTCGAAGTGATTCACAGATTACCCTTCTGTATCAGACTTTTCTAGGCTGAGCTTCTGCCAGCACTAGCCAGACACTGTAGCCTGGAAGACTCTTAAGTGGCCCTGACCTCTAATTTGGATGTGGACTGTGCTTGTAGGCACATTGCTGAATCAGGTAGATAGATGGAGAACACCTTTAATCCACTGAAATAGAATTGCTGCTCTGGTGTGGTCCATCCCTTTCAGTTCATTGAGATGTAAAGTTATGAAGAGTTCTTGACAACTGCTGCAGCTTTGTTCAGGGCAAAGCTTATTAGTTTAGCCATATCTCAACTTATAAGTCCATGTAAGTATGATTTTAAAAGAAAATGCTGACACTACTATGGCAGCATCACCTTGTTACCATATTATTAGGTTGAAGCATTTGAGCTTGTTTCTCCTGATAATATTTAGGTTAAAAAACTATTGATGTCTGGATTTCTTTTTCTTTCTTTTTTGAAAGATAATTTTGAGTACTGCAAAAAAGCCCATTAAATTTTGATATCTCTGCAATCTAGCTTCACCAAAGCTGAAAAGGAATGTATTGCATCAGAGTTTGAAGCACGTTCTTTAAAATATATATTTTTGACTAGTTGCCTGCTAATAAGCTCCTCTTAGCTAGGTAAAGAATGTTCTTAAATAAATCCTGGTGAAAGACTTGTTTTTAACACATTTTGAAAGTAAATTTAAAAAAGGAACATCAGTAGCAGGAAAATCAAGCAGCAGCTACCCTTCTGGCAAGCAAAAATTCCATTTTTCTGATTCCTGTTACAGTTGTCAGTAATGTTGACAGCTGCTAAATGTAAACCCTGGTAATATAATAAATGTTTGCAATTAACATCTATGGTTCTATTGGCAACTCTTATTCTGTTGTCATAAGAGAAGCGGATCCCCTTAAGAAATACTCAACCCTGTAGCAATAATTCTAATGGCAAAAGTAATAGGAGTTCTGATCACCATTTTAAATTTTTATCCATGAAGATATCTCTTTAAGGGGTCACTTTTCAGCTGGAAATTGTAGCTTCTACAATTTTGTATAATTTAATTTAGAGCAAGATTTATGACATTTAGTAATGAAGCATTATGTAAACAAGGTAAAAACTTTACCTTCTTTTGTATTTCACGGAGGACTTCTTTGTGATTAGAAGATGAGGATAAAATCCTTCCTTGTTCAAAATTATTGGCAGAATTCCCACTGCCTTTAGCAGTGCCAGAATTTCATGCTTAGTCGCATAGATGTGTATCACACAGAGCTCTATGTTTGGATATCATGGCTCTTCACAGATGCCTTGGTGGTGGTGGTATTTACCTTCATGGGTTGCTAACTTTGGCTGTGTTTATGGAGATGAAACAGAGCATGGGAGAGGGGGAGCAATGCATTCTGCCTTACATCTCATTAGGCACTAATGCTGTTTTCAGCAGTATGAGGTATGTGTTTTGTAGGTTTTCTTTTCCTGGAAAAGCAGGTTTCATCCCACTTCAGAAAAAGGCTCATGTGAATGTCCACTAATCTGTCCTGCTGTAGCTGATGAATAATATTGGACTAAACCTTTCCTGAAATAATTTCTCTGCCTTGGACACCTTCCAAATGCTCCGCAGCTATGCTTCCATTACTGGAGTGAGGTAGGATTATTAGCCCCATTGTCAGCTCTGAGTGCATGCCACGAAATCGTGTGTAGGCACACACATGTTGGCTCCATCAAAATCCTACAACGCTTTTTCTTGAGAGCTCCAGCCCCTCCGAGGGCTGGGATATGGAGTGGGATCTCGCTGCTGCAGGAGCCAGCGTCGGGAGGAGCAGACTGAACAGGCTGCGCCGCTGTGAATCCAAGCTGCTCCTGGCTCGGATACAGCCGTGTAGGATGCCTGTCTAAAGTCATTGCTTTGGAAGGCGCTTCTGGATACAGCTTTAAGTTATGCAGCGTTGTAAAACATATCAAATTCCTTCTGTCAGTTTATCAGCATGTATGCATTATCAGGTGCACTGCTGGATTCACTCCAGTGAGCAGCACATGGCTGCTGGACTCAGCAGAGGTTGCCATATGACTGCAGTGCCTTCCTTTCCTATGGCCTCAGAATTGTGCCCTTTATGTCTCTTCGGAGATATGCATAACACTGAAAATTATCTTTAGAGCCTCAGTTTGTCTGTAGATAATATGTGCTTTGTCTATTTTGTACAGGGAGTTGCTGTGGTTGTTTTCATCCCATAAATTTGCTATGGGGAAGTATCCTAATGGTTGGTATGAATGGTATATGAAATCTCTGATAGAAATCTGTGTGGGTCTCTGTGGAGAGAGAACATACAGCATTATCTGGTAGACAGGTGGTATGTGTTGGCCTTTCTTCTGCACTGAAGAAAGACATTGACATTTGGGCGCTAATATGTTTTTTTTTAATCCATATAAAAACCTTTATAGAAAATGGTTAAAACCATGGTTACATTTGTCCTTGCTTGGAGATCTGATACAGTGTTCCTGTTGTCTGCCCTTTTCTGTGTTTTCATGGTTTCAGGTAGTTGGACACGGTTGGAAGTTGTTAGCCAGGTGAGCATCTGGAAGATATGGCAGCTGACTCTGTGTGCTCACTCTTCCAGGACTTACCCATTGTGCATGCCACACTCATCTCATCCAATCTTTATCATCCCGTCTTTCCACCAGATCTTGTATGACAGTTTTCTTCCCTATAGTGTGCCCTAAACACAGATGTAGATGCCAGAGGAGATGGGAAAGAAGAGGAAAACATCCTTAGTGCAAGGAAAAGTAGGCCAGGTATTTTCTGGGTTTTATGCCTAGGTCTCTTATATCCAAGGAATTCATTCTGTATTCACTGGCAGCACTGGATTTTGCTGATTGTATTTTGTGCCATGATTTTCACTAGCAAAGAATGATATCTAATAGTTTAACCAGAGCAGAGCGGTGGACTTAGAACTGCCCTATGTATGAGGCTATAGCAAGTGCAGAGCAACAGAGTCAAAATGGTTTGGTTTGGAAAGGCCCTTGAAAGACCGTATAGTTCCAACTACATCAACCAATCGCCTCAGGACTCTGGGATATGCATCTCATCGGGCCCACAGGCTTAAATGTATAATAGAGAGTTCTGCCCTCTGTGTACTATTTGGTATAAATATTTCTTTTTCACTGACTACAGGATTGTACTTATCTTCATAATGGGACAATTAACAGACTCAAATAATATCTGATATGCTATGAGACGTAGCCTTGACCTTCCAGTATTTCTAGACAGCAGAGGTGTCTTGAGTACTTGATGGAAGTTGATTTACACTGTAATGAAGAGCTGTGAACTGGAGAAGTCAGCAGGAGATGGTAATAATCCTTTTAAGCCCTTGTCATTTAATAATTATAATAATGAACCAGCTGCACACACGCTCTGTTCTCTGAGATGTTACAAAGTACAGCTCTCAGTCCTGCTCTGAAGTGGGCAGGGTTGTACTCTACATCATCTTCATGCTCTGCAGTGTCATAATCCCATGGGATTTCAGCCCCATATCTACATCCCCAAGGACCTGAGTAGTTGCCCAGCTCTTCAGAGAGGACTGCAGAACTGGGAGGCACTATTTTTGATCAGGAGCTAGTCACAAGTTCAGGATCTGGCCACATATTGAGTCATGGAGCATAAAAAGAGGTAATGCTCTGAGCTGACTTCTCACTGCCGTAGAACACAGTTAATTAAAAAAAAAATTGTCTGCTTTCTTATATTTGATGTTTGTCAACTTGACTTTTATTCCTCTGAACTGGAATTCATCCTAAGATGAAACTGAGAATTCATGAAAAACAGATATTTAAGGTTGGTCCAAGACAAAATACCTGTGAACCTGCATTGTGATGTCCAGGTTTTGCTGTTGGCAGGATCACAAAAATGGAAAATATCATTAATAAATGTGCTGAGCAAACTGGAAAAAGTTGCATTTTTAGCCGCTTATCAGAATTTTACAGCTTTTCCTTTTTTCAGAAGAACTTAATTATCTGTTTCTTATGTAAACACTTCTTTATGAACCTAGGGCACTATCTCAGTATTTCTTTGTTAAGGGATGAGTTCTAGAGTTACCTTGTGACAGATTCATAAAAGGGAAGTCTGAGTGAGGAGGGGAAAAAGATTATGGTTACTCATACGTTTCTAATTAATTTCCTCACTGTCATCTTTATAATGAAGAGCATGAACAAAATATGTGCATATCTTACCCTTGATTTAAAAAAAAATAAAAGAGAAAAGCTAGCAGAAAGTTTTCAACACATTCAGGCTACAATGTAAGAGGTTGAAAAGGACTAGTGCTGTGTTTGCTTTAAAAATAGTCTTATTTGTTCAGACCAAATAGAAAACTTGGGTGATCTTCTGTATGGTGTGGAAAAAGCTGGAAGGAGAATGGAAGGCTGAAATGAGAATTGTAAAGTAAAAATATATTTATTTTAATTGTTATTTTTCAAAAGAAAAGGAAAATTTAAATAAGGATAAGTGATGGGGGCGGGGGTGATTCACTTTGTGGAAGGAAAAATTGTAAATATAACAATGTACAGGTAGAAACCTCACTAATTTAATTTCACGGAACTTGTTAGCTTGAAGGAGAAATGAGGTTCATGTGTTGCCTTGTACATTAGTGAATCCTTGTCTTTCTTAGAAAAGGAACTGTTTTCAGGATCAACTGTGTTTCAGTTAACAGCTGTAACTTTTTAAAGACCTTTTTAAAGATTTTAAAGACCTTTTAAAGATTTGGAGTATTCTAAAAGTCCCTACTTGTGTGGTAATGCAAAAGATGAGACATTTACCAGAAAAAAATGAATTATAGACATAGAGGATCTAAAATTGGAAAGCACACAAAGAGACTTCAGTTGAAGATATTTCTTTGAAAATACCATAAAAATTATAATTAGTGCTGTATTACATTAAAAAATATATTTACGGGCCATTGCTTTGTATGTGATAATCCAGGGAAATGCCTTTTGATTTATATTGCGAGAAATCATTAAGTACTGTCTGGGGACTATTTTGGAAAGGTTGCAGGGAAAAAAGGATCCTGTATCTGCTGGTAGAGATGGGGAAGATATCTATCCTGCCTAAGTAACTTCCCTATGGTGCAAAGTTGGTCGTACCTCTGCAGAAGGAATAGAAAGAAAGTAGTTGAGATCCTCCTTATGTGGGATGGTGTAATGGATAAATCACCTAAATACCTGTTGGACACACCCAATCTGCAAGTGTTGGAGAAGTTCATCAGTTGTAGAATTAAGTGCAGGAATAGGTTAGGCAACTCGCTCCCAGTTAGGAGTGAGCTGCTGGGAGCTCATCAATGATCTTTTCCTCTCTGTGCCACCGTGGAAGGGAGAATGACCTCTGGCAATTAGGATGCAGAGCTCTTGGTGGACGTTTCTGGTAGGGATGCTTTTGTTACAAATCAATAAATCAAAACCCCGGGGAAAAGCGATCAAGAGGCGGCTGCTGCTGAAGTGTTATTTATCTTCTCCAGGAAATGAATTCTACCTGTTACCTTTCACAGCACTTGTTCAACACTTGGTAACTGCTTATGTGCTTTCTCAAGTCAGAACTTTAATTTCTATGCATAGTGGGAAGAATAACAATTATAATTTCTATCTCCTTGACTTAATGAAGGCTCACAATGCAGATTGTGTGAGCAGGTTGGAAAATGCTAGGCTTACATGCAGCAGACAGATTGCTATGAGAGTCAGTAAGTGTGTATTTTGAAGAATTGTTTAGAACAAATAACTCTTACGTGTGTATAATCTTTCTTCATATTGACAGGCAAATGTCAAACTGTATAGAAACCTCAGGAAATTTTCAGGGCTGACATCATCTGTTTCAAGTCCTTATAAAGCAATGAGGAAAACAAGCTGATTTTATTATATGAAATTTCTGCAGGGGGAGGAAAGGAAATTTTTTGTCTTCTGAGCAGCTTGATAACTTCATTTGTCAGTAAAGAAAGATGCTGAAGGTTAGAAAATGTGACAGGGATTGATCAAGGTGCTTGCTGGAATACAGAGTGTGGAGCATTCCAGTGATATGTTCTGTAACACCTTGAACAAAACACAGGAATCTGCATAAATTCTTTGAGAACAGACTGTAAAGGGTGTAAGAACTTAAGTTCTTGATAAATAATCATGTGTTTGGCTTAACCTGGGTGTAGACTAGGCAGAATATATCATTGGTGTGGTGGCCTGTTCAGGTCTGTATGAGTTCATTGACCACCCTTCTGCAGGCAGGGCTTGGTTCAATGGTGTGGTTTGGTGCTCCTGAGGAGCTCAGATTGACCTCTGCTCGTTATGACAGGTGCTCTCTCTTGAGCAGCTGCTTGCTCTCACTTCGTCAGAATAGCCCTGATAACTGTGATAGATGTTGCCATGGAGTTTGGTGTCAGGCAAGGCCTGGGTGCCCAGCAAACCTAAAACTTCTTATGATTAGTGGGAGATGATTGCAGGTGGTGCTGAACTTGGGACTGAGCTGGAGCCTAGACCTATACCTGCTGTCTGCTGTGATGGCACTGATCAGCAGTTCATGGTAGCAGTTAGTTGGCAACACCAAGCTCCCACTGACATTGCAAGAAAAATGGTTCCATTGCTGGCTTATTTATAAAATAACAGCATATCATAACCTCCCCTGTGACACCTTGAGTTCTAATAACAGACCTGGGTGACAGACTGATTTTTCATTAATTTGAAACTCACCAGTCCTCAAATTGATATTTCAACTGATTTAGGAAACTGCAATTTGCTGTTTGCTATGCCTTATTCTAGGAAAGGGGCTGCTGGACATGGAGAGATCCAGCAGTTAAATATAGGGATCTAATACCGAGTGTACTCCATCCTGGACTGTCCTGTCTGGGCTCCAGCTGTGGCTCCAGAAGGTTGCAGATGGCCCTGGATCCAATGTCAAATCTGCCAGATCCAGGCAGATGTCTCAAATGCCTAGTCTGGCTCAGAGGCATATGTTTAAAGTTAGTGGGTCATTATTTAATTTATAATAATATGTACAACATTTCAAGGCAGAACAATAATATTAATATACAGGTAGTTTCTCGTATTTCACTGCAGTGCAACGAAAGAACAAGAAATTTATGCAAGGACTTCCATCACTTTTTTATGAAACACATGCTCATTTTGAATTAAATTAATAAACTCCTATTAATGCCTACTAAGAAAGAACAGGATTTGTCAGTAGTTTATTAATGGGAAATAACTTGCCTTATTTTTCTAGTTTGATAGAAAAATTTGGAGAACTGCACAGATCTTCTTGATGAGATCTAAACTGGAATAACGATTGAGTGAACATTTGCCCAAAACATTGTAATATCCAACCAATGGCAGCCAAGTGAAATAATTTTGATGTAAGGAGTTGTTTATTGTCATTCTGTTGCAAACAGCCTGCCTTATTGTTAATATCCATATACTTTGTATTGCATTAGTCTGCATTAATTTTCATAATTTTTGCACTTGTGGATAGTGCTTATGACTAATTTATAGATTATGTGGTGCCATATTGACTTAAATAGACTGTATTTTAATGCTATTATGAACATTTCCTAGTAAAACAATTTAATTACATTGAAATTTAATGCTATTACGATGGATAATTGATGGCAGATCAAAACCATGATATACAAGACCTACCTGGAAGGCGCACAAAATCAATTGACTCAGCAATGAAGTTGTTCACTGCGCCTCTTTTTAAAAGGTTGCAGCCCAAGGAATCATATTCTGGTGTCTGCTCATCCAGCAATCAGATGACTTTTAAAAGCACAACCCACCTTTTTTTAATGTCACTTCTGTTTTTCACATCTTTTGTGTGACCTCAAAGGAAAAAGGCTTCAGTCTCAGAGGTGAAGAGACACGGTAATTGTACAGAAAAGGTATACAATTTTTTTTTGCCAGCAACTGGGCAGGAATGAGTTCTCATCCCATCAAAGTCAGTGGGAAATCTAGCTCTGACTAAGAGCCAGAGCTTCCTCCAAGTGCTTTCATGCCAACAGAAAGGCATCCAGACCTCTGGAGTCCTTGTTATGGTTTGCTGTTCCAGCATCAATTTCTTGTTCAATTTTTTTTTTTTTTTATATATATATTTTTAGTTTCCCTTGGGTTATACCAAAACAAGTAGTCATAGAGGCTGTGAGATGAATTTTCACTAAGAAAATAAGTTAAGCTTGAACATATTCTATCTGGTTACTTGAAAATAAAAAGCAAGCCATTTTCTAACCCAGCTATAGTGAAGGCATGGTAACCTTGGTTCTGTCTCTTTTAACCTCAGGATAACAGAGGTAAAAATAACTTTATTAGACCATGAGAAGAACAGCTTATTTTGCTGTAAAAAAGAACAACAGATTAATCATTACTAGTGTTTTGATAAATTCCTCCTGCTGGTTTTCTTGTCAGTCTTACATATATGAGTGGATACTTTTGCTTGACCTCTCCTAAGTACATGTCCCTGATAAAGTGTGACGAGATATTTTTTCTCCTGATGGTAAGATTCTACACGATTATGTATGTTTTCTCATAAGGGGATATTCATATCATCTCAGCTGCTGAATACCAGTGGCTACAGTTTTGGTATCTTTTGTTTCCAAATTGAAAATCATACCCTGAAATACATTAACTCCTGCTCTGATTTTCCTGGCTTTGGACATTTGTGTGCACCTTGCAGAAAATACCCTTGGGTTTGCAAACTTTTTGTTATAAACACCCCAAGGCACAGTTCAGGTTAAATGAAGCCTGGGCCAGTTCTGCCCAGCTTTTCTCTGATTAGGTGATTCTGCCAGCCTTGACAAAACAAGGCAGCACAGAAAACCATTAGCAATTTTACATCCTGGTAAAGCAGTTAGGGGTGGGAGCCAGAGGGGCAATGGACTGGGTGACAACTTCTCATGGGCCCAAGGAATGAAGAAAGCCCAACAGCTGGCAGTCTATGCCAACCCTCCAAACTGGAGCACAATACATAACCGAGACAGCAGCAGATCCACAAGTGTCCAGCATCTTGCAGAAGGCTGAGCCCAAAGTGAAACCACAACATGTCAAGTCCAGGCTGGCGGCCTGGACTTGAACACACTGAGCACCTGGAGTTTTATCTTCTTTGTCTTCTTTTGCAACAATGTAGTGCAAATATTGTATAAATAGTGCAAAAGTTTAATAAAGTGTGCAAGTCTAGTGCAGTCAAAACCTTAGGGCTAACATCTGTAAAAAAACAGGGGTAGGTTGCATTCCTTTTTCTTTCTTCCACTGATTGTTTTTCATATTTAGCCTAGCTTGGTTCTGCTGTACTTTCTTCACTGAAGTCTGCTGTCTTTATGTGAAGAACAGTTTTGGTAACTCACTTGAAATTTTAAATTTTTTGATTCAGTTATTTGCTCAGAGGGTTTTAAGGCAGGACATGCACAAAACAAATTGTTCTCCCTATTTGATCTCTCCTGAAATATGCTTTGGATGTAAAATGAATGATTTTTTTTTAAACTAGGAAAAAAGAAAAGGTTTCTTTTTGATTAGTATGAAGGGTTTCTTTTTACGAATTCTGCTGAAGAAATTTTTAAAAGTCAGTCTTTGCCTGTCTGTAAATAATTCTCCTATGAAAGAATGTGGTTAGATTTTCATTACTTCTTAAAATAAACAACCCCCCCCCCCTTTTTTTTTTTTCAAGAAAGATAATTTTAGCTTAGAAGAAAATTTTCTTAAGAGGACCTTCCATAGTGTAGAAAAATTGTTCCTGTCCCTGTGTCCCAAACCAAGTGGTGCAAGTACTTTAATCAGATTCCCCCTGTAGGAGAGCTCCTTCCCACAAGTAACTTGTTAAATTCTCTGAACCTTCAATAAACCTGGCTGAGTGCATATTGGATAGAAATGTCATCAATAAGATTTATATGATCTTAAAGCCTCTAGAATTCCAGGGAAGTACAGGTTCAGAAATCACTTCCAAGTCTGACCTGGATACATCACTCTTGTTAACTTGAATGTGTGTTATAGAATCAGTATTCAAGACGTTTGTGTTCAAAACATTTGCATTTTGGTGAGAATTTTCCTGACAGAGCAAATAATTGACTGGTAAGGACTTACTCTTTTGACTGTATCCATTGTTACTATAACCCCACCGAACTTGCTGGAAGTCTGAAAGGCAGCAAGATGTTAATTAATAATTACATTGATACAGAAGGGAACTTTATAAGAATTTTAAATGTTTTATGAGTGGATCAATAATTAATTCTCTTCCTGTGAGGTGATATAGTGTTCATTGTTTAGGAATAATAGAAATAAATACAGGCCACAAAAAGTGGGAAAACCCCCATATTTTATATGACTGAGATAGGGCTCACTGCTTACTTTAAAAATGAGATATGCAATACTCTCTGATTCTATTCTTTATTCAATTTTCTTTTCTGCATTGCCCCTAAATAAACAATAGTGAGGACTCTTTCTGCATTGGAAGTCATACTGTGAAGACAGCAAATCTTCCCAGATTAGTATCCTATAAAAATTAGTTTACCCCTGTAAAACTGGGTACCAAAATACTTGGAAGGAGGCATTGTCTGATTTCCTCCCTCCCTCAGTAAGAGCTTTTCTCCTGCAGACACAAACTTTCCTGAAGTGACTGGGAGGTTCTGGTTGGATTCAGCAAGTGTCAGAAAGTTTGTAAGGATGAAGTGGGTGTTTCCCCCCCCCCATTCTGCTGTATATAGAGGACTTAATGGGATAAAAGAAGTACTGCTTTGCTAATAGCTTGTACATTTTGGCAGTGTCACATGAACAACAAAGCTCTGCTGAGAAAGCTTTTTTGTTTTTGACCTCTAAGCCAAAATTTCTCCTTACATGGAGAAAAGAAATTATTTTAACTAAAGAAAAAGAAAACAAGAAAAAAAACCCACCAACACTTCATCCCTAGATACAACATTTTACTTCTCTCTGATCAGCATTGGCAGCTGTTCATTTGCTGCCTGAGTGAATTCAGAAGAAGTCATTTACCTTACAAGTGATGAATGCTGTATGGCACTTGCTTGTCTCTATCTTAGTAGCGTTTACTCTCAGCCTGACAAAAACCTCCTATTTATTTCTGGCTCTGCTAGTAATATCTCACTGAACTAATTATTTATCATGTTTCTGAATTGTGTCAGAAAGGCAATCCTCTGATAGAGACAGCAGCTCTGTCCTACATTCATGACGGATAATTCATGAGGGGAATTCAGGAGGGAAAGAATAACCCAAGCAATGATGTCAGTGTTACCAGAAAACAGGGTTTCAGATTTGAGCAGCAAGTATAACTAGACAGCAAGTTGTCTGCTCTGAAACAGATTAACTTTTATTGCACAGCAATTTATTCACTTACAATCCTATTTTCACTTTGAATGTACTCCTCCATCCATGAGGAGGCATTTTTTTGCCGATATTTCTCCTCTTGGGCTCAACTCATTAGAGTTAAACACAGTGACTTTGAGAGAGAGAAAAATGAGAGTTACTGTTTATGAAAAAGTTAAGGACACTATTTTTGTTTGTTGTCTTTTAAAATTCAAATTTGCAAGACTGAATTGAACTATTTCAACATCATTTCATTTTGATTGCCATTTTCTGTAGTGCACATTAGGTTTTGTACTGTGACTGTGAATGTTAGTTACAAAGTAGTAATGGGCAGCCTCTCCAATAAATGTGCTACATATAAAAGGATTAAAAATGTGCATGTTTGGTTTTGTACTTGCTAATACTCTGCTAATCTGTAATGCTTTAGAAGACAATGCATGCAAACACTGACTAATAGACACAGTGCTCTGAAGCCAGCACTTGATACTGCCACCACTGCAAGAGGGAAAGTTGTGTTATCAAACACACAGAAGAGTAATAAAAGTGTAAAATATCCTGGGTAAATGTTGTTGCCTTCATTGTATTTGCAGATGTTTGGTCCTAGTATCAAAATCTGAAGGATTTTTAGGCAATGAAAGCAGCTGTTTGTCAAGAAGATGGGAAAAGGCATTACATAGTCACTATATGAGGAGCAATTTTTAGTATAAATGGTCACAACTTCACCAGTGACAGTAGATGCACATAAAATTTATTTCAGCTGCTATTTTGTTTTTCCCCTCTGTCAAATGAAAAGGGTTTTATTCAGAAAGAATGCATAATGTAGTATTTGAGTACAATGCTTTCTACCTTTTGCAGGAAATTTAGGTTAAAAGCTAAATTTTAGAGAAGTTGGAAGCCCAAATTTTTGCTTGTTTGGAGCCATAAAATCAAATGTGTATAAGTGTTTGAACCAACAGGGATATAATAAAGGATATGACTGGGTTATATTTTAGAATATATTTCTCTTTGAAAGATGAAGGGCTAATCTGATGGAGGAATTTAACAAAGGGTTCTTACCAGGTGTTGTTCATTTGGTTTTGAAACATTTGCTCCAGGGAAGTCATGTCCTGTTAGCAAAGTTTGCTGCTCTTAGAATTACTTTTCTGGTTCCCGTAAGAAGTCATTAACCTCCAAAAGCAGCTATTCCAACTACAGTTTCCATCAACGTGTGTCGCACCAGCAGAATAATGCACTTAAAAGTTTGCAAACTTTTGGGATATTAGCTGTAGCATAGTCTTGGGGAGAGCAAACAGGAGGCTTCCTGATGTTCCTTCCATGCACAGGAGGAACAGTTTTGGCTTAGAGAGATTGCATTACCTTTTCTTATCTTCTCTGGAATTTTAGTTATTAACCCTTCCATGTGGGAAAAGCTATCATTCACAGGACTAAAAAGAAAATCTCTCATTTAGAGGTGAATAACAGAAGAGCCAGAGTGAGCATAATGGCCAGGGTTCAAAAGTGACATTAGTTACGAAGATGAGACTCAGGTATTACAGATTTTTGTGATGTGTGACCCCATTAACAAGGTTAAAAAGAGAAGTAGGATTTCAGTTACTTTTTCAGGATATTTTATCCCTTTGGGAAACTATTAGGCTGCAGAAGTGGGCAAAGTGATGCATTTTGAGGACATGGGCATTTGCAGGAGATGCAAACAAGTGCTGTGCTATTGATCTTTCTCCTATTATCAGTCTGATTATTTCCAAAGTAAGAAACAAGCACTCTCAGGAGCACTCTCATGCTTTCCATGATGCTTTCTCAGATATTTAGGTCATGGGAAGATTGTGGGGTTGGATGGGGAAACAGCTTTCAGCTTGGAATAGTCAACAGATTCAAGTATGTCTGGGTGTAAGTCAGCTTTCTCAGGAATGGAAGTCATCTGAACTCAATGCAGAGGGGGAACAGTCCTGTTTTATATTCTGAATATTTGATTTGCTCTTTTCTATTTGGATTTTTTTTGTGTCTCAGTTTCTCTAGGTTTTTTCTCCTTGTTGTTTTTGTTTTCCTACTCTTTCATTGCATGCAGAACACTGGTAGATTGGTCCCATATTAAAGTCACCCAAACTTATGACATTAGAGTATGCCTGAAAAGCTCATTATTCTCATTCTACATACCACTGCCTTTAATTGCACTCACATCTTTGCTCCAAAGTAATTTGTATTTCTCATAAATTTCTCTTTAGTTTAAAGTACTTAAGCTTAAGCTGTTAGATGTATTCCATCATCTTGTTGTCCATTTTAGAACTCAATCATTGAAAAAAAAAGTATTTGACAGTATTGATCACTGAAATTACTTCCTTGTAAGTAATCTTCTTTCTAAAAGGCAGCCATTAATTATGCCTTTTTTCTCTCTTAGGTGGTTATTAATTCAGAACTCATTATCCTTTTCTCCTTTTTCTCTGAATAATCTTGCATGAAAGGTCTTGACCATCATGAAATAAATTTTAAAATAATCAATTCTGAATGTAGCTATAGGCTCCCACTTGTTTACCATTTAAGAATGCTGTGAAAGAACAGATTGCAAACTGTAAACCTTCTTTACAAATCCAGTCCTCTGGTTTATTCAGTGTGTACTTATCACATGTTATTCCATCTTTACCTTATGCTTTAGGACTGATCAGGCAGGTTGGTGACTGGGGCTGCCTTGAAGATCTTTTTTGACTGTACTGGTGTGTTGCCAGTCCTGGTGCTCTGTTCCTTGGCTTGGGAAGTGTTTGAACCCTGAGCCACTCAGTGGTGCAGTGAGAATTAACTTTATTTTTGTTTTGGAAGATGGATCATGTGGGAATAGCTTGCCTTACTCCTTAGGATTAACAGCTTTTTTTCTTGGCTCTGCTCCTTTTCCTTTACAGTCTTCAGGCACTCAGCAAACTGTCTGGCCCTGGGCATTTAATTTCTCAAGCTGTTGTGTAGATTTGTGTCTCTGGCATGATGCTGTAATTTCCTTCTAAGTTTGGACTCTCCTGTTATAAATAAAGCCATCCAAATTGTTCAACTCTTTATCATCTTGATGCCTTTCATTTTTGCCTTTATACTTTAATAGCCAGTCTACAAAGGACTGATTTTCCTCCAGGCGTTTCTTCTCTCGGCTGACAAAGACCCAGACCTGCAGTCCACATACCAGCCTTGATGCTAAACAATCACTTGTGCTTCCTTTAATAGAATGATGAGACATTATTAATGAAATGAAAAAGGAAATAAAGGAAGTGCTAGGATCCCTCTGCTTAGGCAGGGATTGGGATCCTGGTGGGCTTTGTCTACTGTGAACTTGATTCCACATGATTATCTACAGCTCCTTTAAACAGCATACATCCAATTAATTGGTAAAGAAATCTGACCCTTCTCATCCTGTCATGCACCATTAGACATTTTGTCATCATATCATTGACTTCTGCATAAATTACTCTTGCTGTACTTTGGTGTCATGCCAGACTTCCTGGCATAGTTTTTGGCTAAATAGTAATAAGGAGTTGGAGTCTGGTTATAACTGGCAAATACAGTCATTTCTCCTGCTACCAAAGGCATCTGATTCTTGCTACATGATAACTTAAATGCTCAGATCTGGTGACATCATCCCCAGTATTAACACTTGAGCCTTTCAGAAATCCTATGAAAGCAGTTTCTGTTTCTTCTCTTGCATTACAAATAATTTTTCCCATGCCAAACCCTACACCAGAATTCTCCTATGCCAATTTGGCCCTTTTTATTCTTTTGTATATGGGAAGATGGGGTCAAACTCATCTTAAGTATCTCAGAGTCTTTGTGTACATGTTCTTCAGTGATTGATCCTTCTTTAATATTCCTGATGTATGCTCTGGCTAGCTCAGTCACAGGAGCACAATTGGAGATGCTGAAAGAAGCTCATTCACCCAAACCCAGGCAAGGTTCCCTTGTCCAGAGAAAGATCGAAGGAGAATATAATTTCTACCTCTTTCTCCTTCCCTGGAGATCTCTGGACTGAAGAGACAGCAGGAACACCCTTGATGTGCTGTTCTTTAAAACAGGAGAGCAGGAAGATTGTGGAGTATCTCATCCTACCACAAGTAGATCTACAAGAACTCTTAGGAGTTGCTGGAATATTGATCTAATGAAAATGGTTTTCCTATGTGCCATGTGTCACATCATCCTTCCCCACTTGCCCAGCATTTCTAGCCCACAGCTGTTGTCTGTCCTTTGTTTTCTTTCCTGCTATCTTTAAGAAACATCCATTTGTAATCAGTTCTGTAATTACTGGGTGTGATTTTGTTTTTTAGAGGATTGATAGTAGCCCTAGTAATTCCTCTGTCTTGCTTTGATCTCTCTTGTAGTTTTAGTTATGAGATTAATGAGCAGAAACTTCAATTGCTGGATAATTTTTAGGTATTTATGGCTGCTATAGCTGTATCTTCTCAGCTTTGCTCCTTTTAACCAACCTCCTGAAAGCCTTAAATGCTTAAAATTTAGCCATTTGAAATTCATCACAGCTGCTCGTCCCTGATGATTGTTGTCTATTAGTTCTTCACGCACAATTGCATACTCAGAGCAAATGCAATACTACTTTGACATTATCTTCTAAAGACAGTGCCTCAGTTTCTGCATATTGCACAAGATGTAATTCAGAGCAGCTTTCTTGCTTTTATGCTGCAGAATTCTCACACAGAGTCAGTATTTTTCTTTAAGTTGCCTTTCATATGTTCTTTAAGTACCCAGTTCTGGGAAAGATGACATAAGAGAGGTTTCATAAGGTTTATTTATGCAAAGCTGATCTGTCAGCAGTATGTGCATAAGGTTTCCTGGAAAAGTTGCTGTTTGCCAAGTCAGTGGCATGCTTCCAGTAAGGTAAGGAATGAAGTCTCTTCAAACTGTCACTGAATGACAGGCTTTGCCTACCGTAGGCTGTGTGATGAACAGAGGGGAGTTATTTTGGGCTGTGATTTTGAACATTGGCATGGTTGTGTACAAGAAGCTTCATAAGACTAGCAGAGTATTCCTTTCCCATCTGGTATATTCATGTTTTCGTGGTAATAAATAAAACTGTGCTTTCAAAATGGGAAACCATTTGAATTAAACCACGTCTAAATATTTTCAGACATGAAACTACAGTTTTCAGACCTGGAATGAAAATTGCACCAAGAAATACTTGTATATACAAGATATTGGCTTTGTTTAACTTTGGCCATGAACTTAAGCCTGACCAATTGTTGCCTTCTAACTTATTGAAATCTGAATTTCCTTTTCTTTTATATTAATTCTTAAAATTTTGTCTTATATTCAGAAAAGGTTCCTATACTAACTGTTTAAATAACTGAAATATTTATATGTAAATAATTGGTAGCTTTGTCTTGTTAAAAATTGTGGAAAGAGTATCTGAAAGTGACAGAAAAAAAAATAAATGAGGTTCTAAATTCTCTAGTAAGGAAAACCTATGTGTCTAGCTATCAATTGGGGCCTCTAAAACAAATAATGTCTTGCAAGGATTTGATTTGGTACAAGTTATCTGGTAGCTGCTCTGCATTGCACTGTTCCACCTTGGGCTTAGAAACACAGCCCCATCCTAATCAAATCTCTGTACTAGTTCTGTTCTGGACCTGGGCAATTGCAGACAAGGACCAAGGCAAAAGGCTTTGAAGCTGAGGATGTCTGTTTAATTAGCCTAAGATTCATTGCTTTCCCTCTTCTTAATTAAGCTGAGGTAATCATGAAATCTGTTTGACAACTGTACTCTCAAATGTTGCTCATCTATTTGATAAATGGGCAGGTAGGGGATAATTAGTTTCAGTCCTTTTGCTAATTTTCTGAAATGAAAGAAGAAAGATAGAGGTAATTTAGGAAGATGTTTTAGAGTCTCTTTTCTACACAAATTGGGGTAATAATAGCAAAATTTTACAGAAAAGAATTTGCAAGCTTCAACCAGCCTCCCAGCCAAAGAGAAAATCCCCAAAACTTAACAAGACGTCTAAATTTCCCCACAGTTTTGTGCTCCTTGAGGCATCAGAATATTTTTACTGGCTGAGGACTTCAGCTTCCTTCCCCAGGGTGTTAGCAAAGAGCCACTGAATGAGTTCTGTACATGAGCAAACCCACTATTTTCCAAGATTTGATTTCTTTTGCTGACATGAAAATGTTTCCTTAACATGATTATTATATGTGAATGGTTCTAACTGTCACTATCTGGTGTTAAATATTTAGATAAATGACTGAAGGAACGTCAAGGAGACAAACTATTTCCTTTCTAAGTGTTTTTGGGATGTCAGTATTAAAATCTAGCTAGTGCCTCATTAACATGGAGGAAAGTCCCATGGGAGTGTCCCAGTAGTCAGGCACTGTGCAATATTCTTCATAATGCAAGACGGTTCTAGATCACAGACCATGAAAGTATAAATATACAAAGCATGCACTGATGTTTGTTTTCATATTGATGTGCATTCTTTTGCTACAGTGAAGTAGAATTGGACTAAAATTGACAGTAAGATCCCTGTAAATGCTTACCATGATCACTAAATGTGTAAATTCCTTATGGAAGTCCATGTGAATGGCTTAAAGGTAGTAGGTGGGGAATAAACAGGATGGTTTAAAGATATTGTGACCTTTAATATTTTAAGGAGTAGCAGCATTGTTGTAGACTGTAAGAGATATACACTATTAGAAAACTTCAAATGTGCAAATACATCCATTTGGATTTTGCAGTCTGTATGTAGCATTAGGCTTGTGCAAGGTTAGTGGGCAGAATGTTTCTTATTGTGTTTCACTTACAAGAGATAATAAATATTACATCAGCTGCCAGAGTTCTGCTTGTTTCTGTGTCTGATCTTGTTGAATAAATGTTTTATTAAGAAATAGATTTTGAGAAAAATGGCCTTGTTCCTTTTCAACTCTGCTGGACTGGCTGTTCAGCATTTACTTACTGTGTTGTTGTGGGTCAGGGAGGTGATGTAGCTGTTAATGGGTTAATCCAGTCTGGAGTTTCGTAGGCCCTTTCTAATCTTGTAGCTGTAGCCACATTACCTAAGCAAATGCTTCCTGGAGTAGGAGAAAGGTGGACCGAACCTTAGGAATTTCAGATTCAGAGGAGACAAAAAACAATGACTTAGCTCTGAGACACAGTTGCATAGTTCCTTCAGTTTTGCTCCAACATTTTTCCAGGTCTGGGTTTCTACTTTCTCCATGCTGGGGATCAGACTGCATTCCTGCCCCCTTAGTAATGACAGACTGGAAGGAGCATCTGCTGAGGACTGCTCTCCACTTTGTGCTGTTAACAGTGGCGATGTGCTGCTTTGCTAATGGTGTTGATCATGATTGGACCCCAGGGAAATAGATGTTTGTATGAATCTGTTCTGAAGACAGAACTATTGATAGATATTTATTAGCATGGAAAAAAATCTGCCTAACATGACTTATTTGGAGCAAATGCTTTAGAGTAACTGCTTGTAATATCCACATCTACCTACCCAGGCTATGTGCTTTTGTACCTCTAGTCTTTCTAACTTCAGCTCCTCTGCCATATTTTCAATACATCAGTCACATTGAAATATCCAAAAATAAAAATAAAATGTCTGGTGGGTCACTTCCAATATTTCAAAGATTCTCTTCTGTCTTGATCTTAGGTATCAGATATCACTAACTGTCTTTGAAAGATTGTACTTTTTTGCTTCCACTTGTGTTTCAAAAACATCTAAGTGACCCTGGAATCCTGCTGGGGAAAAATGGCATTTTCCCAGCAAGCTACAGTGTTCCTAGGGGACCCACACAGGATACATGCTCTTTCATCTCACTCTTAAGAAATTTAGACCTATAATTTACAGAGTTAGTTTGAAGCTTTGTTTTCCCTTTTTTCCCTTTATTCTCACAATATATTTCTCATTCTGAGAGAACAGAACATTGTCTTGAGTAGTTCTGCTTCAACAGAGCAAGCCTATCTTTTCAAGGACAGATCATTAATTTCTGGTGTGTCCTGGTAAATTTTGCATGCTGATATTATCAAACTCTCCAACAGTGATGTTTTGAAATCTTTTTTCCAACTATCTTTGTAGCTAGCCCTCATGAATCATTTTCTTCCACTTGATTCATGTGTTGTTGCTGGGTTGTGGTTATTTTTGGTGGTGGTGCTGGTGGTAGGTTTGTTTCATCCTCCTGCAGTGTGTATTTTAATCATTCTTGTGTCTCTGGAGAACCACAGCTCCCATTCCTCCCCAGGGTCAGCTACCTAGAAACCTTCAGCAAACTTTGGATTCCTCAAGCAGATTATTTCCTTGGTATTTCACAGCCATAAGTCATAACCTTGGCAATGATTTCCTGGATAAAGGTTGTTCCTCTTGCTGAGAAAAGCACATGGCTCTTCAAATCAGACAGTTGCGAGGAGGAGGAGTTGACCAGTTCAGTATCTTGAACCATGAGGTCATGCTGTGGAGTGCTCTGATGTCATCCTTTTTAGTAACTGCCTGATGGCTTTTGGAAAGAAGAATGCAAGATGAAATAATCAGCGACTGAAGCAGCTGTTCCTGGAAAGTATTGGGCCATCTTCCTCTCATTCTGTTTTATTCTTTCTTCTTTATCTGCTGAGTTAGGAGAGAGAGGAGTTGTTTAAATGTTTGCTATCTGCTTTTGTTCACTGTTATATTAATGAAATAAGTGATTCATGCTTTCTGGTGTTTGAATTTCCAAGGAATCTGAGCACCTATGGTTCTTACTGCAGTTGGAAGCACTAAACTTTAACCATCCAGTTTTTTAGGTCTTCTGTATTTCTCCCCATTGCCTTTATTCTTTATTTATTTGGCATAAATTACTAAAGACTAGTGTTAATGAACTCTTTATTTTAACATATTTGGTTTGGGGTTTGTTATATTTTCTCATAGTCAAATTCTTCTTTCTGCAAGGAGCAAATGAAAAGTGAAAATGCTAATTAAGTTATGTCATATTCAGAGATACTGAGAATTCAGTTTAATCTCCTGCACAAAGAGGAATTTAATCTAGTAAGGCATAGAAGACAAACTAAGTTTTGTGTTGCTTTGTTCTGTGTACCCTGAACCTGTGCTTTATGCACCTTCTCCTCTTTCTGCAAGAGGTCAGTGTTGAAAGCATTTGCTCATTTCTGATGTTAACTCCATCTTGCTATGGATCTTGGAAATTGCTTCTTCTACTAAGCCCTAGTTCCTCTAGGTGTGTGCCTTTATGTGAATCTCAGCTGTTGTTTAAAGGCAAGTGTCCGTGTATCCCTGTGTTGGAAGCAAATTTGGAAAAATGTGTACTGCTGCCCAGAAAACTACAAATAAATATACAAGTACATTTTTTAATCCAGTCTTGCACTTGGGGTGTGTGGCTCATGATTTCTCAATGATTGAGTTCGAATCTGTCTTATAAACAGAGCCTAAATAGTGAAGAGTTTTTATTGCTGAATTTCTAGTGTACAAAGTAATACAAGATTGACAGAGTCCAAAAAAAATCTTTGCTTACTGGTATAATTTTATAACCAACAACTGACAGAGGATATAGGAATAAGTTCTAATGACTGTGGCGTGAGAAACACTAGAAAGGATGGAGAAGAAAGAAGTGGTTCACCCAAACTTTCTCTTCCCCCTCATTCCACACACAGACCAAAAGAGAAATTCACTTCTTGGGCTCTATCACTGCTGCCTGGTTCCAGTGATGTAAAACTGTGCTTTTATTCCTTCAATCAGAATGCTAAGATGCAAATTTATAGAACAACTTGAAGCTGTGGAACTACATTCTGAATTGGATGCCAGAGCTGTATGGCTGAAGTTTAAGTCAGTGTTTATTTTGTGCTGGCAGAGTTTTACAGCCACTGCTCTTCTTCCCTCTATGGTTTTTTGGACCTCGATAGTTCATACTTAAATTTTTAAAATAATGATATTATAGCTACAATGATTGCTTATCCAGTGTGTAAGTGAGTTAAATTACTTAAGATGTTATTCTGAGACACTTTTCTTAGACACAATAAAATCCAAGTTTTCATCACTGTTCTTGTAGAATGTGCAGCTACTCCAAAGAAAATGCCAGATTTTATTCTCATCTGAGTAGCTTTAATTGGCTCTAGATCTGCCATTTCATGGGGGATAATTCACCCAAAGATTTTATATGCTCTATGTGTCTTAATTGTTCTTTTTTCATTACACTGGTAAAATATTTTCTCAAGTGTATTATGCTAATTTTTTTAGGTTGAAGTCAGCCACATTTATTCTAGTAGTGCAAGGTCCTAAAATTTGCCTTGTGTATTTTATGGTTCTGAAACACTGTCCTCCCTCTCTTGGATCACATCAAACTCAGGTCATTGATGCTGGGAGAACTCCTAAAATGTCTTTTCCAAGTTTCCCCTGCACCATCCTGAAAACATCTTTTAAAATTTTCTTTTCCCCCTCCATTCTTGCTATTGTGTTTCTTTCAGACATCTTTTCTCTTAACTGTTCATGGTAAAGTTCCTACCGTTCTTCATACACAGGCCTCTGGTGAAGACTAATTTCTGAAATTTTCATTTTTTCTAGTATTTCTCTTTTTTTCCTTTTTTCCCCTTTAAATATAATGCCCAGGACTACTGCTCAAGGGATGTTTTGTCTAGGCTGGTGTAGCAAAACATCTGTGCTTCTTTTTTTATTGAAGATTCTCCCGGCAGCACAAACAGCTAGGCACTTAAAGATAATGAAATGAAGGCTCCAAGTCTGCAGCTAATGACAAAGTTGCAGAATTTGCATTTTTTTCTTCTGCCTCCTTTTCTCAACATCCTAGATTTTTGTTTCAAGTCCTGATTTGGATGACTTCTGGCCTCATGTAAAATATTCATTTACTGGAGTCACAAAGGTTCTGTTAAATATTACAGAACTCTTCTGTAACTCAGTGATTTTTTTTTAGTTTTTTTTTTTTTTATTTCTATCACCACCGCTCCTGCAAAAAATCCAAGCATAATGTTTTTTTATTTTGCAGAAAGGGAGGCTAAACTTCCTGTTGCATTTTCTGCAGGCAGGCATTGTTGTTGCAGCAGTGGTGCTCTGGTTGTGCGGTCACAGTCCTACTTTGAGAGCAGGACCCAGACATCCTCATGTAGCTCCCAGAGATCCTGCAGAGACAGAACCAAGAGGTTGTTAGACCAGGACAACAGGATGAAAGATTTATATCAAGTTCTCAGTGACTTTTCTCCTCCCAGGCTGTAGATACCTCGCCCTTACTTGCCCTGCTTTGTTATTGGCAGAGAGCAGGCACAGCTGGGGGAAGGCCCAAGGAAAGCCTGCTCCCTGCACACCAAACCATCCTAAATTATGATTATCAAACTGGGTGCACAACAGGTATATTTCAGACTAAAACCTCAGGTTGTTTTGCATTGTTTTAAGCTACAAAATTGCCCAGCATTAATAATGATTAGCATGGTATTTAACTAGAGAGAGCATTAAATTAACTTTTCTTCTGGAAACACATGCCGTATCTAACATGAAAGGCGCCTTTGCCTAGAGCTTAACTGGTACCAATAGAAATAACGGAGCTAATTAATGTCAGCTCATAAAACTAATGACTGTGTTCTTTCCAAGTGGTAGCACCCATTCGTTCAGTGGCATGTACAGCTTCTTTTACTTTTAGTCAGTTGGCTTTGAATTTTTTTCTAAATTAGAAGACTTGCCTGGAGTTTTTGCTTTATGCTTTTCACCTGGCAGGCCCAGAAAGCCTATTTCTCTTCATACAAACCCAAACCAGGACTAAGCAACTATGACTCATCCTCTATATATTTTTTGTTGTTGTTGCTATTATTATTTCTGTATGTTGTTTTATTTTAGTCTCATTTCTGTTTGAAACTTTTTAAAATTCTAAACCAAGTATTTTCTAATCTCAGTAATCATCAGGGTAGGTCTTTTTATATGACCAAGATTTCAAAACCTCATCTTGCAATTTGCACGTCTATGTCAGCACTTACACAGTGCAGGCATTCAGGTATGGAGAAGCTTTTCAAGGTACCTTATTTTTGAATTTCAGCATTTATGCAAGGGATTCTTGCCCCTTGGGAGGAGCTCTGTTAAATTCAATTGAGTTCCTGATGCTAAGAGTACACTTTTCTTTGCTGTGGGGCAAACTGTGTTAAAGCTCTGGGCTCCTGGCTACACAGTTGCCAGAAGCAAAATTCCAGCTGAGTTCAGTGATGTTATCCCACCCAAAGCTTAAAACTACTATTCACTTATTCACTGACTGTCACCCAATGGAAAGAAAAGTAGTTATGGGCTTGTAGCAAGAGAGAGAGAAGGCGTGTTCTTAAAAATCCAAGAATTAGGAGGAAAACTGAGGCCTGTAAGGACATATGAGGCATTTATGGTTCTGCAGAGCTGGAATAATTAGAGCTTTGCAGATGTGCCAGGCCTTTGGCAACTGCAGTTCGAGTCAGTGGAATTGCATCAAAGGACTTGCTCACCAGAAACACCTCATGTAAAACAGCTGTGAGAATTAGAATTCCCTGCTGGAACAACAGCAAATTAAGTAAAAACTCCAGATGACATTATAAGGATGTTCATGGGATCAGCCTGGACCTGCTGGACCCCTTTGAGAAGTAGAGTAGAAATCCTGCTGGGCTTGCAACCCCTCATCTCTGTGTTGCAGTTGTTCCAGCAGGAGGGAGATATCAACAGCCCAGTGCAGAACCTCATGGTATCAGGCATGTTCCCTGGCTTATTTGCCAGTCCTGCTTAATTTTCTGGAAATTAGCTATAACATGGGGGTTCCTTGGTGTGACACCAGCCCGGCAGCTCACTTTGGCCCTCAGTACTGGGTATTGCACTCCTGTAGTGTGGTGTTTGCTGTTTGGCAGCTTTGTTCATTCCTGAAGAACATTATTTTTAGCTTCGTAACTGTTGGGGAAGAAACAAAACTGGGAGAAGCAAAGGGAAAGGACTTTCTGAAACATTCACAAATACACTACCATTTCAAAAGGCAGCTGTTTTCCTGCCGGTCATTTTTCCTTTTGTTCATCAGAACTGAATGCATTATGCTCATTTAGCTGAATATTTCAAAAAAAGTCACCTTTTGCCAGCAGAATTTATCCTCTATATTTTCCTCCTTGCATTATGTTTAAATCTCTCTACTTAGATTTTGTTATTTGGCATATATTTATTTATTTACTTGTTTACTTACTGCCTTATGCCATTAAGCAGCCTGCTACCATGCCAATAAATGGGTAAAGAAATGTGTTGAAAGAAACTGTCTGCACTGTGATTTATGCAGAAGCAGGGGACTCTTTCAGGTTCTTAAGAGGTGCATCACAGCTTTGAAAGTGACAGACTTGAACAGTGAATTGAGTTTCCTTGATGGAGCTGACCTCCAGGAATTGCTTGCTTTTCAACTACAAAAATAAAAACTTTACCTAGTTTCAAAGTTTCTCCCTTTCTTTTAGTGTTCTTTTCTTTTCTTAAACTGCTCTCAAAAAAATGTTAGAAGGCTAGGACCTCAGAAAAGGTGTTTTTGTACCATTTTGCTGTTTTGCTTTTTCTTATGCTCTGGTTTTGATGGATTTGCTAAGGAACTGGAGCTACCCAAGCTTACTCACTCGATGAATCACTTTATGTTTTTGGATCTCAAGCTTTATTCTTCTCTGTCTCTAGAAACTCCTTTCAGAAATGAAGAATATGGCAGTAAAGATGCCTCAAAAACATGATTCCTAAATTTCATGTGTAATAAAGTATACATAAAGCTGTACTGAAGTTCAGCCTGAATGAGCAGTGACCCAAAGATTCTTCAAAACACCGAGGTATGCATTTCACAAAACAGCCTATAAGGAGAAGTGGGAAAATAACATTGAGGGCTACTTCATTTCCACTTGGTTCTTTCATTCCATTCATAAGGAAAATAGCCCTCTACTTCATACTATCTATCCAGCTTTTGGGCAATTTGGAGCAAACATAAATAAATGGGAATTGCTGTAAGTAAAGCATCATTCAGCCATTATGTGGTTACAAAATGAGTAGGAGCTAAGAAAGTATTCAAAATGCAGGTGCAAAAAACTCAAGAGCCAAAGGAGCATTTTTATTATCCAGTCTAGCTCCCCAGTTTCCTGTAAGGGCTCTAAGTTTATTCTCAGTGGAATGATTTGACTGAAAACCAATTAGAAAATTCCTATATGTGCCACTCTCCTACAGAAAGACACAAAATGCTATAAACACCAAATAACCAGGAATTGCTCTGTCATTAGACTTTCCTACCCTGAGTCTCTTGATACTATCTGAAAGAGAGTTTTGTGGTTTCACTGTCTTTAGGTGCAAGTTTCTTCTGGGGACAGCATTGTGTTATTTAAAGAGCACTGTACTAGTAAAAAAATACTAGGAGGTTGTGAGCCCTTCTCTGTGAGTGCTCCCTAAAGTGTGATGACTTAAAAATACTCTTTATAACTTTTTCTTCTGCAGTGGTATGGATGGAGAACTAGTAGATCCAGGGTTGCCCTCATCAGTTTGAGGAATTGTGATTTCTTCTCTTGTAATTTTTTTCTTTGAGTCTTCTGGTACAATTGGAAACAGGACTTGGGAGGGCTTAGTGAAAGAATGCTTAAAATCTGAATCAAAAATATCCTAATGTGATTACCCTTAATAATCACACTGGCCAAGAAAGAGATAAAAGGAAACCCAGCTTTCACTCTGTGGAAATGTCTGCTTTAAACTGTGGTGCCTCAGGTGGCTGGGGAAGATCACCCAGAGTTTTAAGGAATGCTTTCTTGAATTCTTAAATGTTTCAGTCCACCATGGAGCACCATCAGAGCACATACTGCCCTCCATGGTAACTCTCAGTTGTACTTTTTAATGGTCCATTCAGCCCAGATGCCCCCAGACACATGAGCAGTATCTCAAATAATATCTAAATTAAGTAGCAGATAGAGTCACTGTTTGACAGCAACTGGCCTGAGATTATCAACACTCAAGTCTCCCCCTGTCAATACCTTAATAAAAATTACATGCGATTGTTTTTTTTTGTTTTGTTTTGTTTTTTCCTTTTTATTTCCCCCTTTGGCTAAACCAGAAACCAAGAGAAGATGATGTTTTGTATTCAGTGTGTATTCCACAGCCAATTGCCACAGTCATTGGGTTCCAAACAAGACAGTGTTTTTAATGGGTTTATGGTATCTATTTTTCTTATCTAATATTAGAGATATCTGTCTCAATGCTTTTGGTAAGCTTTCAAGGATTATATCAACTTTCATGCCTGCAGTTTGGGATACAAAGGCTATTCAAGCTGGCTGTAAAAATGTACTGCTTGGAGGTCAGAAGAGATCTATTGTGGCACCATGGAGCTTCCTTTAAGTTGATTTACTGAGCTGAGAAATCAAAGGAGAAATGTTCACTGAAAGCTACCTGAGGTTTCTCTACATTGCACAGAGTTTGTGGGTGAATATCTGAGCTTGAGAAACAATTTCTGCAAGATTTGTTTAGCTTGTCATTTTTTTCCCAATTTTTTTTAATGACTCTTTCTTTATTTTTAGCACCAGCATGATCCAAAATAGATGATACAGTAAAATAGCTCATGTCTGAAACTGAGTTTTCTATGGGCTTGCCATACAATAATTAGTACATCATCTTTCCATTTGCATTTTTTTACAATAGAAGTATATACAAAAAACAGAAAAGATAAGAAAAACAGAAAAAAATAGAAAGAACAAGAAATACTTCTGTGCCTGAAGGATACATTTTGAATGAGCGTGGCACATTCAGCTCCTGTGTGGCTGAAGTCTACGAATGTATAAATTACTAATGTATATTCATACTGTCAGTAGCAATTGAAAGTCTCCTACTCTTCTGACCACAAGAAATTGCATTCTGGTTTTTGTTCTCCATTCATTGTGGCTTTTCCACTCTACCCATGGGGAAAATGGCCTTAAAACCCAGTGAAACAGAAGGGATTTCTGGAGAGAGGAGAGTGTTCAGAGAATGTTTCTCTTAGTCCTTTTTTGTATTTTGCTTTTTCCTCAAGTTGGCTTAGTCTGTCCTCTGCTATGAAGTCTGTAATAGTCCTAAGCTCTGCATGCCCAAGGACACTTATGACTCCTTTTCCTTGCCCAAAGGTGCCAGCCCTGTTGAAATTACCCCAACCAACCATTTTTTTAATTGCATTCCCACTGCTGTGTACTTCTGAAATCTCACCTCGACTATTTTATCAGGTTTGTCATGGTGCCAACAAGAATTATATAAAATAAGATAAGCAAAGCAAGGTTTCTCACTTGTTTCTTTTTGCACCTTCAGGAGCCCAAAGGTAGAATCTAAAAGCTTGTTGAAACAAATGACTGTGAGCAATTCTGGTGAGATTGATCTAATTTCTGTATTTACAGTGGACTTTAGGTGAAAATGCTTCCTTCTTCTTATAGTCCTGCTTCAGAAGATGCTAGAAAATGGTCTACAGCATCTAAGAAGGCAGCTGAAGTGGAAGAAAAAGAGAAAAGATGAGGGGAAAGAGTAGCATCTTTGGACAATAAAGACCATGTTATCCTCACTTGAACTAACATGTTCAGAGTGGCAGTCACAACAAGAAGGATGAGAGTGAAATGACCTCTAATTCAAGCAATTTGCAGGACTAAAGTCCTTAAGAGTGAAGATGGAGGGCAAGGAATGCTGAGCAGCTCTTGGGTTAGATGCGAACAGGGTAATGATAATGAAAAGTATCAGCACTGCAAAGGGGTTAAAAAATGCTCAGTCTCAAGTCTCTGCAGGAGCCCTGAACAGTTTCAGGATTGAAGTGGGCTCAGAGGTTGAGACAAAAAATATGTTCATCTGAAGGGTCATACCACTTTTGGCTACAAAAGAGAATGGAAGAACACTTGAGAGACTTGACCTAGGAGAAATATTTGATTGGGATGAAGCTGGCAATAAAAAAAAAAAAAAGGTTGGAGCCTGAATTTTCTTTTGTATAGTATCACTGACATTGGTCAGGTTATTGCAAACTAGAGATACTACAGCTCTGGCTTAGGTTAGATTAAAACTATGAAGTTCACAGGCACATTTGAAGATCTATGGGTTTACATCAAGCATCAGTTTTTAGCTTGAACTGCCTCTTGACATCTGCTTCAGAAATAGTAGTCAGGTTGGTGAGCTTGCAGGAGATTTTTGTGCTGGTCTTTATTCTTCTGCAAGTTTTTCTGGCCCTGACTTCTAGACATATTTGGAATTGGACGGCTGGTTTGCTTTAGTTTCCCCACTTTCAAAAGTCTTTTCCCTTCTTGAATCATAACTGCAAATCAAGCTTTGTCTCAAAGTGACACAGCTCTGGAATAGTTGTGTATTTCTGAAGATGAGGATCTTGGAGGAATATATGCACAGTGAGGACAGCATTGTCTGCAGATACCAAAGGGTAAACTGCCAGGACAGGAACTCTGACTCCTCCCCTCCTGCAGCATCACACTTTTCTTTCTTTGTCTCTGAATTCTTTAGAGCTTCTGCAAGAAACATCAAAGGAGCCTTATCAAATGCTTTGTACTGATGATATGCTGCAATATTTCTTTTTCTCTTTGACACTTTTAAGCCAGTTCTGACAAAGACTCTTTTGTTGTTGTTTTGGTGGGGTTGGTTGGTTGTTTTTCAGTTTTAGTTTGGTATATCTTTTGTCCTTGGAAATTTTGTGCTTTTCTCTTTTGTCTTTTATTTTGATAGAGTGGTTATTTCTCATAACTGTTTTATGTTTGATTCCAAAACAGTTCACGTGTGCATTTTACACAAGTATAAATGGAGTGTTATAATTGACTTTACTGACATAGCTGTGGGGGGAAGGAAGGGGATAAGTAGAAATACCAGAAAGCAAGAATGTGCTTTTCAAGTGCCATCACTTCTGCCTTCAGTTTCAATGTCCTTTGCTGATTAAAAGCTCCCTTATCCTTTTACATGGGAGATGTTAGACATAATGGGTGTGGTCTGGTGTTTGGAAATTTGTGTTCTTTAACCACTGGCTTTGATTCCTTGTTAAACAAGAATCACCCTTGAGTGAAATCCTGGTGTCTGACACACTCCCTTGGTGTGTTTAGCCCTCAGTTATGAGGAGCAAATGCCTCTGCAGAGCCCAGGTTTGTTGAGAATTAGGTTCTGCACTTTTAGTGTTTATTGAATCATCTGCTAAATGATGAAGAGGAAAAAAATATAGCAATTAATGCAATGAAGGACATATTTACTACTACTGCCATTTTATTTATTCCATATACACTTTTGATTTTGCTCTGTGGACTGGATTATTTTAATGCAATATTTTTATGTTACTCCCAGAGGTATGTAGGAAACACTGTTAGATGCACTAGAAAGATAGAGGGGTGATCGATTATGTAGTAGATATATCCTGTGGCTCAGAGAAAAACGTTCACCCATGGGTTTATCATCCAACACACATGTTCCACCCAAGTCTGGGGAGAAGTCTCATGATTTTAGGAGGCATGAGGACCTTAGTGATAAAAGATAAAGATGAAAAATTAGAACATATGCTTGTTTATTGCATAAAAAAATACATATTGGAGGGTAGGTAGGGACACAGTTTTCTGTAACCTTTTTTCAAAGAGGCAGTAAGAGACATTGTGCCCTTTGTTGTCTTGGAGGGTCACCTGACAGTTCCATCAGCATTTTTCCATGGCTGAATTGTAGCTAATTTTGGTGAGTGATTATAGTCACTGAAACTTTATCACTATTCAACTTTTGCCAGTCTTCTGGAATACGGAAGAACTCTGTGAATGTGGTCATGTGTCCTCTCTCACCTTACACTTGATTTTGGCCCTTTAAAAATTTTCATATTTAAGAATGAGATAGATCTTTTACATCATGAAAAGAAATTTCTGAGCGATGCGGGGATTTTGTGCTGTGCATTAGCACTGATCCACCCTAGTGCCCACTGGCTTTCAGCAACGTTCTCCAGGCCATTTAAAGAGATTATTGTTTGGAGCAATGCTATTATGTTCTTTGATATTACAGCTAAGTGGAAAAAAAGTAAATACAATTATTTTCTCATTGGAAAATGCTGTTCCATCAAACTGGTCTCAATGTATTGGATTTGTTTATTTTCTCTCTGAAGATTTTGAAATTTGCAGATTTCATGCTGCTTTAAACAACAGAGCTCTAAAATCCAAACTCCTTTATCAAACAAAATTTCCATTCTCTGTACATCTCATCTTCAATTATGGGCAAAGACTTCTGACTTCCTGCAGGCTCAAGGCAGGAGGCTAAAGATCATCAGCTGCACTAATGTCCACTTCTGGTTAATCCATTATTAGTATTATTGTTTGAATTGCAGCAGTGCTTGAATGCCTTAATCAGGAATGTGACCCATGTGTGCTTATGCACACACATATAAATAACAGGAAATAATTTTGATCAAATGCCTGACTGAGCAAGCAAGAGAAAGGTAGACGTTTGAGAGGCAGTGGTGAGGATCACAGAGTGTGACATTGTAAAAGAGGAAGTCCCTAGTGTTGCTCTGAAAGAAATCTCATTGTGAAAAAGTTGGGTTTGTTTTTTTTTCTGTTTTGCCATTGACTTTGCAGTGCTCCTTTAAAATTTCCTCCCTTTTTTACAATGTCCTCTGTTACTGTTCTTTGTTCACCTGATTCTCATGGTGCCCCCAGTGGCTAATGGAACCAGGACTGATTGAAGGGACTACAAAGCAGAGCTATTGCATTTCTTTTTATTGCTAATGATTTCAGCTGCTGGCAGATGGCCTAATTGCCAGAACCAAAGGAAGCTCATGAGAATCATAGCGATGGAACTGGCCTGGTGACTTTCAGTAAGATACATGGCTTACAAGCACTCACAGTGCATTGGCATAGTAAACATTATTGGTGCTTAAATGTTCTCAAAAGGGTTTGAATAATGGGTTTATTAAATGTAATTTACAGCCAGCTATAACTTAAAGAAATGAAGCAAAATATGTTTAGCAATTTCCTCACATGCACTCTTCCGGGCAGCCACAAGCATAACCACTATATCTGAACCAGAAACTTATTTCTCTGATGCCTTCACTTCTGTCCTCAGGTATGTAAATTCTCATTAATGTTATTAAACTACCTGCAGATGTGAGACACACAAGCATATATTCCAGCAAAAGGGAGTTGTACATATTGACTCCAATTGGCTTGTTTTGGGAATATTATATTAAGTATTTTCTGTCAGATTTGTTTGATTGCTTGGCTTGCCTACTTGCCAAGTTTAATATTAAAGTCGTAGGGTGAAAAGATGTATATTAAAAAATTTGTTAGATGGCAAATGTGGAACTGGAATTTATTGCCTGTACTGCCTGTAGCCATCCCTCTGCTCCACCTTTTCTGCTGTTTACTTCATTCTTGGCATCCTTTGAGGAAGTCTGCTATCCCCTCTAAACTCAGTGGAGACATAGAAGGAAAAAACAGTTACTTCTCTTCTGTGTTTCCTTAAATTTTATCAGAGACTGGCTTTGGTTGTGCTGCAGCTTTCCCTGGTGCAGCAGCCCCTCAGGGTGTCTCTCCCTGTGGCCATAACTCAGTAAGTGGCTCCCTGCATCTCTTACTGCACAGTGAGGTTGTTCATACAACCTGTTAAGGTTGCAGGGTAGAGCTGCTGTGATAGCAGCTCCAGGAGGGTTTTAATATCCTGATGCCAGGGGCCATAAGGATAAAAGTTACCAGTACATATTTTTACTTGCTTGCTTTATTGTTTTTTGTTGCTGATTTCCAGTACATGTGCAGTTTTCTGTTCTCTTCCTTTTTCCAGAATATGGATGAGGAGCTCATTAAATTTAAAGCTCAGCTGTGCTGGAAAATATTACTCAAGTCAGAATCTTCACTAATATCTTTACATATGAGAAAACATTGATACTGTCTTTGCCTGCCTGCTTCACAGCTGCCCCAATTTAATCAAAGCACTTTATGTCTGGGAGACCTGGTTATCGTGCAAAGTGCTGTCCTCTGTGAAGTCTGGTATTTTTTCCAGCCTAGCACTGTTGCTGTTTGCACATAGGCATCTATTTGCTGTAAGACTGGCACAGGTCAAAGTGAAACAAAGAGCTATTTCACTCTGAATTCCAGAGAATTCCTGTGCCACTGACATCAGTGTGGTGGGAGGTGAAAATCCTGCTCCTAGTGAAAATCCTGCTCCTAGTTTACAGGCAGAGCAGCTAATTTGCATAGGCAGTTCAAAGAGCTGCCCTAGATTTAGATCCTTTCCTTGATTTGAATGACTGGGGAATGGACACGGGCTGAGGAAGCAAACTAAGGAGACTGCTCATTGCCTCACACCTCCCTCTCGCCAGCAAGGGCCACTGCCAAAAGAGTGAGTTCATGGGCATGAATTTGCTCTGTGGAAATTTGTAATAGGAACAGGTCTGAGAGCACTGGATAAGTGCTCGAAGAGCATGTTTTGAAACCAGAAAGACAAAGGCTGCCTTTGTGGAGGTGAAACAATGCAGATGCTTCTTCACCCATGCTCGTTTACCTAGTTCTTGCCCAGCCAAGGTGGGGAAGAGAAGTTTAACTCCCTTTACTTTCTCATTCTCAAAATAGTTTCCCTTCTACAGACATGTCTGGTGCAGTGTTTGCTGAGCTTCCCATTAAAAGCTGCATTGCTGCTTGAGAGAGTTGTGAGCAATGGCAACAGCACTGAATATATCTGCTGAGTCAGAACAACATTTTATTATAAAGAATAATTGTACTCATTTCTGCTTAGTGGAAATGGTGTTCTATATTCTGCAGAAATTAGTCGTGTGAATTCAGATACCTATTAGTGCAAGTTTTTCTTTATAGCCAATTCAGTTGGGATTTTTTTTCTCAAGCAGCACATGCTTTATTGCCTTCCAGCACGTGAACTATGACACTTGCATCATTACATTATGTGAATCTACAAAAAAAAAGTAAACTTGACCCTTTTAAGCTCCTCAGCTGGCTTGAACTTTAAGCTGTGTTTTTTATAGTTGGAGATATAGCTTAAAAAACAAAAAGAAATTGAAATTTCCACATAGCATGACTCTGATAGTTAAATTGTTAAAATAAAATAACTATTATGAGACTTGCAATAAGGTAGCAGGGGTCAGAAACATGACCTATCAAGTTGCTGTTTGCTTTGGAAACTGCTGTTGTTACTTTAGAATAAATTTTTTACATCCTTCCTGTGATGTGGTTTAGGGAACTGCTCCACCATAGTTACCCTGTTAGAAAATGGCCCAGTTTCCGTTTCTCAGTACAATTATGGGATACAATATGATTTCAAAAGCTGTATTCCTTTCTTCCTAAGGAGAAAACATCTGCATGGAGAACTATTTTGCTTGAGTGCTACATTAAGATTTTGACTGGAGAAAGAGGACAATCTCTGTAGATATGTCATTCCTAAAATAAGCTGTGACTTATGAAAAAAAATTCCTCTGCTACTATAAGATTTATATACTAGCTTGAATTAAAGCAAGTCGCCCAGGCAGATTGCAGTCCTGTATTGATCCCATTGACGTGGTTTATGCCAGACATGGTAAAAATGGCTTTGCCACTCCTGGTTACTGAATTGAAATGCAGAACTTCTACCATGAGGGGTGAACACCAGCTTATCATTCAGAACAGGGCTGTTATTCTTGGGAATTGCCTACCAGGAGGTAAAATTCTTAAGAGTCAGATGAAGCTAACAAATAGAGTCAAATGTTTTGCATTGCTGTGCTCTTTAAGTCCCCAAAGATTTATTTTTTTTTTTCAACCTGGAAAAATTAGCCTTTGTTCATGTTTTGGGCAATGATTTTCTGCAAGTGTTGTGAAGGCATCTCACAGCCCCCGACAAGTTTCTGCAATTCTCCATTATCACCTTAGATAACAGAAGAGAAGGTTTTTTCCTTCATTGTTGTATTCAGAGACGAAAGGGAGGAATCCACAGCAAGTGCAAATAGAGCCCTGTAAACACAGGGGATTCAGTACAAAGGAGACACCCAGCACTCAGAAGGATGCCTTTGGTGGGATAAATGTTTTGGCTATTACAGTAATTTTTGCCATCTTTGTATTGCACGGCAGAGTCGTACATGAATAGTTATAGGCAGTACAGCATCATCCCCGAGTATTGTGACTGGAAGATGCTCCCACAGGAACACCATCCTTGCTCACTCTGCTTCACTTCTTCTTCCTTCTTCTGTGCAACACTGCAGGAAAACAGGCATTTCAGCTGCTCCTTTGTTAGTGATTTGCACGCTAGCCACAACCCAAAACAAACCAACCTTATGATACGCTGTTGGCCTTGCTTGAAAGTTGGTGAGCTTTTAATGTTCATTAACCCTTCTGTTAATTAGCCACCAGTTGTGAACAGTAACAATATATTTAGGTGACATTAGAAGAAAGCATGCAAGCACTGTCCCTAGTCCTTCAACATACTGAGGGAGTATTTCTATGCATTTGTTTTGGGCCTGATTGTCCCTATATGTTACTGCAAATGAGATCAGAATTGAACAGACTGGCCTTATTATGTCTTCATAATAACTGCAATACCCTGAATTAGCCCAGCTCATGCCCTCTGTTGTCCTCTGCTTTGTCGCATTTGCTGTGTCTATCACTTCTTGCAGTCATCTTCTACACCAGAATTAATCACCTGTACATTTTTCATGTGAATTCCAGGAATTATTCAGAGGCTAATGCCCATAGTCTGTTATCTCACACTTGCCAAAAGTCTGAAATCTGCTCAAAACAGTCACTGGGAAGCCATAGTTCATTTTGTTGTCACCTAATTGCATGCACCTGCTGGTGACAGCAGTAAAATGTGATATCTCTGACATGATGGCAGCAGATGGGATGCTCAGAAGAACTGCTTCCATTTTTCTTCCTAATGAGCACAGTCTTTTCTCTTTTTGCCTTTTCACTGTGCAGGGAAGATACAGAGATACGCTGGGAAAGATGATGGCTGTGGCAGTGGAGCTTAATGCGACACTGCTGCATTTCTCATACTTTTCCTAATAATGTGTCAATCAAATATTCATGCCTGAAACTTTCTTTTTAATGAAATTAGTAGAAGAAAAGACTTTTAGAACCAAAAGGCCTCACAAGAACTCTGTAATAGTGGTGGTAGATTCAGCATATGTAAAGCTACAAAAAGGCAAGATTTACAGGGAGAGCAAATTTCAATTATTTTCATTGCTTTTAGATGCTCATACCTAAACATGGCCTTGTCAGTATGAAGGTTTGTCCTCTCCCCCCTCCATTTTTGGTTGGTTATTGGGAAGAGATTTCCTCTCCCTATAAGCTTAGTGTCTCCGTAGCCTGACTCTTGTACCAGAAATTTAAAAACCGTACCCAGGTAAATGGTAATGCAGAAAGTATTTACACTTTCTAACGAGGTAAAACTAACATTGCCAGCTCAATACATTCCAACTGGAAATGTGCTTAATCAGAGGAAAAAATAGAAAACCTGGTCATAAATTTCCTGGCAGATTGTTTTTGAAGGGGTTAAAATGCTTATACATCAGAAACTAATATGCCATAGAAATAAAGCCCTTTCATAAAAAAAGAGTTCTGAAAGAAAAAATTTCTTTTTTCAAGAAAGGTATTTAACCAAGGCCAGACTTGGCAACTGAAAAACTAAGTGTTATTTTGAATGGTTTGATGATATACTACTATTTAAATTTATATTACAGAATCTCCAGCATCCTGGTAGTGCTATGCCTCACATGTACCAGTCACAGACTGGAATTTCATAGTCTGTAACTCTCCTGTGGTGGAACAAGAAATCTGGGGTGGTATCACAGTTTCAGTGTGGGCTTATATGAAAGTCATCCTAAGACATCACTCCATGTTTCTGCTCTTTAGGTTGTTATGGAGTTATGACCTGACACGGGGCTGTATGTCATGGAATCATAAAATCATTAAGGTTGGAAAAGATCTCCAAGATCATGAAGCCCAAACTTTGACCAAACACCACCATGCCAACTAAACCATAGCACTAAGTGCCATGTCCAGTCATTTCTTGAATGCTTTCAGGGATGGTGACTCCACCACACCCCTGGGAACAGGCAACCTTTCAGTGAAGAAATTCTTCCTGATGTCCAACCTGAACCTCCACTCATACAGCTAGAGGCCACCTCCTCTTGCCCTGCCACTGGTTGCCCAAGAGAAGAGGCTGACTCCCACCTGGCTACAGCCTCCTTTCAGTTGCAGAGAGCAATAATGTCTTTTTTATATTATGGCACCCAAAACTGCCCCCAGCATTGGAGGTGAGGCTGCCCCAGGTCAGAGCAGAGCAGGACAATCCCCTCCCTTGCCCAGCTTGTGATGCTGTGCTGATGCCCCCCAGGACAGGGATGTCCCTCCTGGCTGCCAGGGCACTGCTGACTCATATTCAACTTGTCATTGGTCAGAACCCCCAGGTCCCTTTCCATGATTTCCAGCATCTCATTCTCCAATCTGTCTGTATATCCAGGGTTATCCAGTACCTGATACAGATTTTGGAACTTGCCTTTGTTAAACTTCAACTTGGTCTAAACTGGGAATCACCAAAGCCATCTGGTACACTGCAGCTGTGGAAATGCAGTGGACTTTATGGAGCCATTTGAGCTCAAGTGAATAGATGGTTCTGCAGACATAATTCTGCTGCATAATACTTTAATGACTTGTTTTCTGGTGTAAGTGCAGAAACCTTTAATTTCTGCTGAATTTGACTCTATCTTATTATTTTTGCAATAAGTATAACAGAAAGGTTCCTCTGGTGATTCCCATTGCTGAGCTGTATTTTGTTTAGGATTCTGAAAAGCACTTTAAATTACTTAGGAGCACAACTTCCATTAATAGCCATTTAAACATTTTTGTGAACTTCTGCTCATCATTCAGTCCATAATTCTCCCAGAGGAATGACTCAGGTAATGTTTGCTATATAAAGCTCCCTGAATCTGAGCTGAGGACGGTTTAACAAGTGGGAGTTTATTTAAAGCATTCTTTGGACTTTGCTGCTCCATGCTGATCAATGCTGCTGGTGGTGCAGATAAATACTTTGTGCAAATAAGCAAAGATGAGCCTCATCAAAGCCTATCAACGGCCATCAAAAATCTCCCACTGTGAGCAACGTTCACTCAGATTCACAACAAATAAATACAGGGAAAAAGCAAAGATTGTACCACTGATAGCCCTTCATTTTTGAAGTTGAATAATTGCATTATTTTAGTATTATTTTGTTTCCCAGCTCACTAACACTTGTGTGGACACACATTCACTCCCCTCACCAACTGTCCCCTCCCTCTCCAGTGGAAAGGGTTCTTACTATCACAGCATATTGCAAGGCCCCACTTTGAGGAGAAGGAGGTTATTTGGGGTTTTTATGCAGGTGGTTGAAGCAATTGATAGAACTGACTGTTAAAATCATAGCCAGATCCCAACCCAAAACTTACCTCAAGCCCCACTCCTTGTGCCTGCAGACTACTTCTTGTGGGAGCTGCGCCACACAAGCTCGGATTAGCTCTTCCATCATCATCATTCATATCCCTCCCTGTGCAAGCAAAGACACAAATTGTCCTGCCCAGTTCAAGGCAGGAAAGAGCTCTACTGTTCCCACTCCATCTTTTCCCATCCCCTGGCATGTTGGTCCCTCTTGAAACACAGGTTGAAATTTCCTTGCAGATGCATTTTTGATAATACCTAGATAGTATGTGCAGAAATTGCTGGTGAGTTAAAACACTTGTTTTCTTTAAATTCTCCAGCTCAGCTGAGTTTTATTCAAGTGCGGTGCTACAATTTAGGTATCAGTTGAGAGGCATCTTCAAGATATATCGTTTTTGTTTTCCCTTTAATCAGGCTCTAAATCTAAATAAATAAATATGTAGCAGTAAATGCTGCGTGGTATATTTGGTAAGATTAACAGTTTCTTCCAGTAGCATAACAGCTCATGATAGTCTTTGCTATTTATGTTCCTGCTGAGAGAAGAGGAAAAGCAGCTAGTTCAGTGAGCAAATTATGAAGTATGTGTGCTAATGAAGTGCCTGTCATAAAGCTGATCGTTGTTTCTTCACATCCTCTCTCTTTCTGCTAACAAAGCCTTAATACTACAAAGCTTGGAATACAGGACCCTCCTCTTTGTTTTTCAATGTACACCCATATTCAGAAAAAAAATATAAAAAAATCTAGTTAAATGTTTATTTCTACCAGTCCAAGTACACACTGTGAATAAGTTAAGGTATGGAAGTAATAAAACTGCTTGTTGAGGCATGTAAATCCTCAAAGTTTTCAATTCCATTTTTACTAACAAGTACTTTTAAGCTTGAATTACTGCAGATTTTCATGATGCTTTACTCTTATAACCTCTATGTCTTCTTGATAGAGACAATTTTACCTTCTATTCAATATAAACTAGAGGCAAGGGATCAAATACACCTTTCTGCATATGTGTTCACAGTTTTATTTATCTCCCTAAAGCCATACATTTGTTCAAGAGATTATTAAGGTGGTTCTTATACAAAAATGAACTTTGGATTCAATTTTTCCCCTTGCCCAGTAAGGAGTTTTGTGTTTGGAGTTAGGACCTATGCTTATAACTGAGGAATAAAACTAAATAAACCCTCAAAAATAATCAAGAAAAACCCCAGGAAACAAAATCCAGTTTGTACCTATGACCCAATCATAGATTTGCAGAGAAGATAGGGATAGAGATCATGAGAGTGAGCACTGAAGGCATTTACTACCCCATGTTTAGGCAGCACTAAGACTCTGGTAAGATCTAATCAGGAAATGTGATTGCAGATGCAGTTTCTTCTGTATATTTTCCCTTCCATCTAAATACGCTCCTACCCCAACTCTAAATATAACTTCTCAAAGAGGAGATGGCAGAAGCATTTTCCAGACATAATATGAACATGATTAATCAATATGTATCTGGTTTGCCTTGGTTTAAATTTCCTTTGGAAAAGGCTTCAGATTTTGCTGCATAAAAGGAAAAAAGTGCAAAGGAACACAAAAGATCCTTTCTTTTTCAAAGTGTCCTGACTTGCACTTTGCTGACCGAGATGTGTGATTAAAAGAGCCTCACGTTTTTGCCAATCTCTGTGGGTTCTGTTTATTGCATTTTCGGGAGCAGCGCCATGTCCTTGCATCTTCTCTGGCGTCGTAGATGTTGTCCCTGTTGTACAAAAGATGAACCAAAATGGAGATAGTAAAATTACTCTGGCAGCTGGCAGCACTAGAAGGTATTAAGTTGGGAGTCTCCGAACCCTGAGACTCTCTTGCTTCTTTCTGTATCCTTTGCAAGAGTGAGACAAGCGTTGGCAGGTGCAGGCAAGTGCTTCACATACATCCTAGCTCTGTTTATTCCACGGGGGTTTGAGGTTCAGTCATATTTAATAATAAACACCAGCCGTTTGCTGCTCCACAGAATCCATAATGGGATGCTGGCAGTCATATCCTGAAGACTGTAAGAGGGGTTTTTTTTGTTTGTTTGGGTATTTTTTTTTAAGACACAATGTCATTATGTATTTATTATTGTAATATGAAGCGGTGTGATCATTTTAGGGGACAAGTGATGACACTTTCCTCTGTCAGCTCCCTTCATTGCTACTTCACTGGTTAACAAACTTGGAGGTTAACAAACCTGGAGAAACTCTCCAGTGAAAGACTCTGGAATGTGGCAACAGTCAAATAGTTGTTTCCAAGGATTACTACATTAAATTAAACACAAGTCCATCCCACCCTTAGAAAGTGGTGCAAGAATGTAACTGGAAAATGGAACAGCTTCTTCAGGCACTGGGAGAGCAGTACAAAATCTCAGGAAGTCTTTGGTGCTTTCCATCTCTGTTCTCTTTTAGGTGCTGTGCTCCAAAACAGAGGTCCAGAAGGAAATTGTTTTGTCAAATGTTTCAAATCCAGTGAATGGTTTTTATCCTCTTAGCTGCTGTGTGGCTCTACCCAGACCTGACTTATTCTCACGCATTGAATGTCTGAATTATCAGGCACTGGTCAAGTGCACAGGCCTTTTATGTTTTTCTGCATTTCATTGGAAATGCTGATAATAGAATTTCAGCGGGTCATTTTGTTACATATGTAGCAAAAGAAATATTTGCCTGTGTCTCCTACCTTACAATTTAAAAAAACTGTGATCAGTTTGCACTCCTAGGACCTCCCCAACTCTTGTTTTCTCAACAGCATATTTAAGGTGAGAGACTGAGTGCAAGCCACAGTATATCCAGGCAGAAATGTGAATATATTGTGGGTAGATGTAACCAAACCATTCTAGGTCATATGAGTAAAAGCAGTAATAAAACTGGGTTGCAGTGTTTTATGCATCATCAGCTCCTGGCAGCTTTGCATCTGCATGTCTTAGAGACTCTTGAAAGTTTATCATCCCAGTTTTATAGCTTTTGTTGGCAGGAGAAAGTGGCCCAACCTGTTCTTCAGACACACCTCCAGCCTGAAAAAGTTGGTGTCAACCCAAAGCCATGAACTGATGTGTTGTCCCACCTGATGGTGATCAGAGGCCCTGGGCTGCAATGGGAATGAGCCTTTTTTTGCCACTGTAAGGAGGAGGAAAAACAAGTGAGATGATATTTAGAGAAGGGAGGAATAGCATATAGTTCAGTCTCATGTCATCCTGTCTTAGGATGGCCTAGCCCTGACTTTTGAAATGCCTTTGCTTGTAGCGAAGGGAGACCTGCACTGTGCAAGGTGAGCAGGGATCACATCCCCTTAGCCCTGAGTGTTGGTCGGGGTGGAAGGAACCATCAGTGACATATCAACGTTATAAATGGGCTAAATTCAAAAAATAAAAAAAATCCACATGGTTTGTTGGTAGAAATCTGTTTCCCAGCAATAAAAAGAAATATCCAGCCCCTTTATTCTTCCTGCAATTTTGTTTCCAGCAGAATCTGAAACCCTCAGTTTTGTTTATTGCTATTGGGAATCATACATGCTGTGTTTTATTTGATCCAAGATCGGATGGAGTAAGCTGAGGCTGACCACAATAAACTTCCGAGTAGCTTAACCAGAGAAGCTGCAATCTTGGCTTTTCCCACAATAGCTATACTGGTGAATGCCACTTACACATTTTTGTCACACATCAATAGGAATTTACAGCTGAAAAAGCCTTTTCAAAAAAAAAAAAAAATCAATAGTTTTTCGTGACTGCCTGAAGCTTTATGATTTGGCTCACTGGGTTGGTTAGAACTGTTTGCTGAATCTCTTCTAGTGACAGCAATAAGGTATGAAATACTTTTTTTTCAGACAATATCTACATTGAATTTTTTTCTAAGTCTACATAATATAAAATGATTTTTTGCAGCCTGTACAATTATTCAATATGTATTTCTGCATTATTTTCACTGTTTGCAATTGTTATTTTGCACTTACTTGCTTTTTAAAACAAAGCAAATTATTGCCAACAATAATATCCCTAAAGGGGTTGCCCAAGGGGGCAGAAAGGCATTCTCCTTGGAAAATATGTTTGGTTTTTTTGTGGGACAGGATGACATTACGTGGATTGCAAAGTATATAAATTTTAAGGAAGAAGGAGGGCAAGGAGAGGGCAAGCTTTAATTTCCTAATGTGATGCCACTGATTCATAGGTAACCTCTTTAGAATTGTGTTTGGGAAGATCTTATAACACCATAATGTGTTGATATTGCAACCATTATGTTTTCAAAGATCCCTGAAGGCCCTGCCAGACTCTGTTAACTTGACCCGACACATTACGATTCCCTTTCACAGGGCTTTTTCTTCAGGAGCAGGGCAGGTGTGGAATGGGGTCACTCCTTTGTCAGGCTGTGCCCCAGAAAGGGGAGTCAAGGAAGCTAGAAGACTTCAGGTTCTCCAGGAAATCTTGAGTGGGAGTGAAGAGTGGGGAGGGAAAGCTGGAAACTGTAGAGAAACATTCACTAAGCAGATATATTTCTGCTTTTGGAATGGTTGTGGACGGTGGTGGTGGGAATTGCCTGATGGGAAGGCCTGGACTTACCAGAGTAGAAAGTATCCCAATATTCCACTCACTGGAGTGGAAAGTATCCCAGCCCTCAATGACATGGTTTGGAATAAGAGTAGAGCATTTCCTAAACCTGGTCTAAATCCCTGTGGGTTGAGGACTGCCTGAGGACAGCTTTTCTGTTTCTTTTTTATGGCTGAAAATATGATGCAAAAAGGTTTTTCACATGTAACTGAAATCGAGTTCATACTGTGGATTATAATCAACAGATTATAAATTGTCAAGAAAGAAATGCTGAAGTTATAAATCATAAACTACATCTGCTAGGGTAAAGGCTGCTGTTACTGTACTGCTCCCCACACTTTTTGTTTGCTTCTGTATCAAAACAAATATTACACCCCTTGTCCAACAAATACAGGAATGACAGATGAGTTAAATTCTGGGAATGGAAGGTTTACCTCCATGTCTTATGTTCCTTTATTAAAAAACTGACAGCATTAAGTGCTTCATAGTTGATTTTTTTTCTTTTTTTTTTTTTTTTTGTCTTAAGTTTTAAAACAGGTGTCTCTAGTGGATGATAGGCCATCTCCACACAAGCCACATCCTGAAGCTTCATATTGACTTTCATTACTTTCTGAAACTAAACAATTGTTGCATTCTATTTTTTTTTTCTATTTTTATCCGTCTCACTTACTAAGAGTCAAGATAAAACCTTTCCTTACTGAATATCAATGTTAATAAGTACATGAAGGTAAATACAGTATGCAGGGGCAGTTTTATAGTCTGAAACAATGAATCCGTCATTCCTTTCCAAATGCAACAACTTTACCCATATGTCTGAGGGGGATTTCTTTTTTTAATAGGAAAATTATCTTTTGAAATAATTGTTATGAGGGTAATGAGAAGGAACAGAAGCCAGCTACCCTCTCGTGGAATACACATAGGTATAAACAAGCACCTATGACAGCACAAGATTTCCTGTATGTCTGAGTACTTCTCTGTCTGGGAATGCATCCTGCTTTTTCACTGGGATCAGTGCCTCAGCCAGGAGTTTAAGAGACTGAGAACTGTCCCAATCCCACTAGCAGTGCAATCACTGCAAGAATTGCTTTAGCAGGATAGCAGCAGAAAAAAGCAGAAAACATTAATTTTAATTACTTAAGACACTGGATTCTTCCTCAGAACAGATATGCTGGTTTCAAAAGATAACATTTTATTTTTATTTTCCCTTAAAAAATAAAAATATAATTGAGCACTGTGAATGAGCTGCCAATCAATTGTTCTGTAGAAAGAAATGTGTTCGCACACAGAAGTTAAAGAATGAATTAAGCTGTCTGCCACAGAATTTGACCCTAATTAAGGTGATTCTCCTTGATAAGTAATTAATCAGGAATCCTTGTTCTTACCCCTCTGCATGGAAGTGGGCAGAGTTTCACCTCATCACTCCTCATGGAGGTATCTGCAGGCATATGCAGGTCGTGATGGGTTTATATTGGTGAAAAAGGTGAAAAAGGGGCTGATTGTCAGCACCTACCTTTCTGCTTCAAAATTAGTGTTTGAGTGTGGGTTGCAGCACAGAAAATAATCCTAATTACAATTATTCAGGCATTAAAGTAAGTCCTCCTGTAATATAAGAAGTGAAACTTGGTAGTGGAGCAGCTCTAGTGTATTCTTTGCCTGTGGTATGTTCTGTAAGATGGAGTTTGTGGAGTTTCCTCCCAGCAGGATGGGCACAGCACTTGCACAGTGCTGAGCTGAGAGAGGAAATGGGAGAACATTTCCTGGGGAGATCAGTCAGTCACAAATGCCCTTTGCACTGGCAGAGCCGAGAAACCTTTTAGCAATTGCACCGGCAAAGCAGAAGTGGCAAAAAGCTAGAGCTTCACTACAGGTGAAAAAATGTGTGCCTGATGTCCTCTAATGGTGTTACTGCTTAATGAGATTATTGGTGGGCAAAGAACAATTTGGAAAAAATAAGAGAAGGAAAAGAAATAGGATTTTCTTTTTATAGCCTTTAAGTTATCTCATTTAGCACAGAAGAATGTCAGAAAGGCAGTATGTGTGCACAGCCATGCACACACACCTGCCTTGCCTGGTGCTGCACTAAAGCCAATTTGAGTCTAATGTTTTTGAATAAATTGCTCCAGTGGTTTGCTCACCCATGTGGAAACCGTACCTCTGTGACACCAGCAAAGTCAGCAAGACACCGGGTTATCTGGTGCAGACCACAAGATATTTCAAACATAAGCTCCCCATGAGGCTATTTAAGATGCAGACATTTTTCCCCTGCTATGTTTTTAGGAAGTCACATTTCCAATGGGTCTCTGTAGGTTTTTTGATGTTTTGTTTCTTTTCCCTTTCAGAGATGCCCATTCTTTTCTCTGCCACCCTAATATAGTTGCAAAAGCTTATCTGACCAAATAGCAGTGAAATTATTCATTTTTTTTTCTTTTTGAAATAGTCCCTCACTATCATTAACGCTGTAGAATTATGAAAAGGAAAGTAGTTATATGTCTGGTTTCTACTAAGCTCTTTCTAGCAAAACCTTGATCTTAGTAAAGACAGCATTTAAAAAGAAACAAAAAATAGAAAGCACATAATTTGCATCAGCTGTCCTTCAAATATTTTACCATCACATCTCTTCCACAGTGAAATGTGTGAGAATAGCAGTATGAGGCAGAAGCTCTGAAAAAGTGACAAGTAACTCTAATGAGAGATGCTCTGTTTTTAGCATGTTACTACTTCTAAAGCAGCCGTAACTTCTGTGGAGTTCCTTCTCACTTTTAACTTTCCAAGGTAAATATCTGCCAAGCATAATAAAAAACAATAAATGAAGAAAGTAGCTGCAGGAAGGGCAGAAATCAGGAATACACTACCAGTGAGGTTAGAATGCTGCCCTAAACCATTGATTGCTGGTTGCTCAACATGCCCTGTTTCCAAAATTATGCTTTCCAGAAGTAATAAAAGCCTGCTTTTGTAATTAAAAGAATGATGCTGTTCTTGTCACATGTGCAGTTTGAAGATAATGATGAATTTTGCAATTTTGGCTGTTAATGGCTATTGTTTTACATGTTATAAGCAAATATTTAGATATTGTTAGAGATTTTTTAAAAAAACATTGTGTTCATGAGCACAAATATATTTGGACATTGTTCAAGCCTGATACTGACCATTCCAGTAAGAACAACAACATTCATGAATGTTCCCTGCTTCAGAGGGGCACTTAGAGCCTGACAGTAGAGAGCTCTGTTATAGACAAAGCTCCCTTGGAATGGATAAAATTCAGTTTTGATATTTTTCTGATTTTCTTGAGGTCAGCTTTTCCAGTTTTCCAGCAGATTTCTTCTTAAATAAAATTAAGGAGCTTCTTGATTATTGAAGATCATATTGTCGAAGGTGTTTGTGCTATTTTGCTATGCTTCCCCACAGAGATTCCTTCCTTGTGGAGGCTGTTCACAAACACTAATGAGTTCTGGTACAGAACCCTTTCATTTGTAGTGCTTCTCTTCCACAGGGTGGTGTTTTGTTTTGTTTTTTTTTTTAAGGTGCCAAAACAATGTCTTTCAAACCTTGAGGGTTGTTAGCAGCAGCAGCAGAGAATGTAGAGGTAGCTATCAGATTTTGCTTTCCCCTTCCAGCTACCTGAGGGATTTCACAGTTCAGTCCACGAACACTGTTTGATCACTTCATGTGCTACATGTATTCGGTGTGAGGATTTTTACATGGTCTGTAGCATTAAGTGATCAAAAGAAGTGAGATCCTCTGCTGTAGCATTGATAATAGGCTACTCTGCACTGCGTAGCACAGCACACCAGTAAATTGTTGAGTTGGTTTTGATTCTGAAAGATCCTCAAGAAGAAGAAAGGTAAGATAAAGGAAACTACTACGATGGAGGAAAATATGCATGGCATTAAAGCTTGCCATAGAATGGCTCTACACTTGAAGATAAAAAGGAGAAAGCTGGCAACAGAAATGATAGGATTGCTCAAAAATTGGGACAACAGCCAGGACTTGCCGTTCTTCCAGAGACCGCAAGTCCTACCTGTGACATGTTGTAGCTCTGCTGGCTGGGAACAGCGCAGGGTACGTGTCCTTGAGTGAGGGCTTTTCATTTCAGTTCTACGTTTGTCTCATAAACCAGTAGTCAATTTGTGCATGTGTGTGTGTTTTCTTTCATTTGTTTTACTTTTGCTGATCTACTTTTCAGTTATAAATTGCTTCAGATAGAGAATTTTCTGAAGTGAGAATATCACGTTTTCTTAATTTCACAGATAGGAGGTAAAAAATATTCATCTAAGTCCACTAGTCAGATGCCCAGCTTTTAAATCACTTTGTGGACTGGATTTTTTTCCTTTTCCTTTCAGTTTTTCTTTCATGTCACTATGAGGACTTAGCAGCCAAGATAAATTAGGAAGACTGTATTTCAAACTGGTGACCCCAAAGAAAGAGAACAATATTTAGAAAACAATTCTGGAAATGCATTTGCATGCAGGAAATCAAAACAATAAAAGAACACAAAGTGTCCATTTAAAAAGTCTTTTAAAAGGGCTTTTTATCAGTGTTTGTGGTAGGCATCTGGAAATTTTCAATACCCTGGTTAATATTAAAGAGGAGTTTATCAAAAGTATGAATGGCATGTAGGTGTTCATTTTTCATTAAAGCTCAATAGGAATTGCTTGTCCAATGTCATTTTTGGTTATTAATAATTCCCTATGGGCTTTTAATAGGAAAAGTCCTTTTACTCACTTTCTCAAAAAATAATTACTGGTGTTTTCAGGAGCATGTGTGTTGATCATATGGCTATTAATCATTTAGCATGAAAGTCTGCTTGAGAACTTGCTGATTCTTCACTTCTGGTCCCAGTTATATGTCCTGCTCACTCTGACTTTGAATTTGTTTCAGACACACAGACTATCAGAAGAGTTCTCCGAAACCTTTCTAAACACAGACATTAATGCCCTTAAGCCAGGACAACTTCCAGTTGGATTAGATTGTACTGATACCAAGATGCTGCTTGTGTGTTTTACACACTTGAATGACAGTATCAAGCTCCAGGAACACTGTTTTAATAACCTCTGTATAAAACCACTATGAAAAACTGGAAAGCATGCTTAATTTTCTAATGTCACTGTGCCCATTGGGAAACACGTGTTGATATATGTGCAGGGAGGAGCACTGTTTGCAATTTGTGAGTAGCTGGAGTTTCCAAAGAGTATGGAATTCCTCAGGCTGGACACCTTGTATTTAAGGTACTCAATATGTCTGCCCACATGGAAAAGAAGTGTAGAGAGCAAAGCCAAGCCCTCTGAAATACTCTGGCCAGTAGAAAACTTTGTTTCCTTCAAATTATACTCTGTTTGGTGAACAGCATTTCTTCAAACCATCCAAAGCATCTCACCATGACTGAAACCCCTGGCTGAGACACAGGGAAGGTCAAGATATTTCTGTGAAACATTCTATTTTGAAAGAAATAACACATTAAGGGCTAGCTACTAAAATTGTTCTTTACTGCATGTTTTCTCAGAAAAACTTTATTTTATGTACTGCAGTAATGATGCTGAGTAGATAATAAGATGCAGTATGCTGCTGCTATGGGCTCTACACCATATGTCTTTCATAACTACTGCATTTTAAAAGTAGGTTGTTCAGGTAATTGTATTGTCTCAGGAATTTATCATCAGACTAACCTGAAATAATACACCTATAATACATAGCAGTGAGAATTATAATGTTTAAAACTAAACAAGAAGACTGCAGACTGAGAGTTGAAGTGTCAGAACTGTAGATTTATAAATATTTCTATATTTTCTGCTTGCTGAGCTTTATGTATAAATTGAATTGCTATAACACTTTAAAGCAGACTATGAGAACAATTATTTTAAAGCAGAAAAGTGATACAAGTTGTTTTTTCATAGTAGTAAAGGATAGTTGCTTCCTGCCCTGAAATGCTGGGTTGGTGAGTGATTGCTCTCATGATATCTTCTTTTCAGAAATTTTGTTCTGTGGGTCACACAGTTGGCACTTTGGGACATAAAAAATTGCTACGCCACATGTTGCTCCTTCCACTTAGTGGGCCACTTAGGTGGCTGTTTTTCTAGGTGTACCTCAGTTGTAGATTAGTGGGATGCTGAGCCCATATTCACTTAGGTCTTTTAAGGGTCATTGGTTTAAGGCTAGAAGATACTTAATTTTTATTGACCAATGCTGAAGAGTGCAGTAGATCTGGCAGCATCTGTATACATTTGCATGCATAATGTGGTTACAGTGACAGTGCTATTTCTTATATGTCAGCCAGGGACATCTGGTGAACAATGAATTTTTATTATTTCTGTATCGATTTAGAAAACCTAGATAACTTAATGGCATGAAATTGGGGTCATGTAAAGGTTTATTAAAGGGTCTTACAGAAAAATTCTGAGTAAAACAGGAGAGTGAAATATGCAAATTTTCCCTCCATGTCCCTTTAACAAAATTCATGAGACAACTAATTGAGGATCCCAAAACTAGAGGAGGGAAAAAAATTGTTGCTGTATATTTATGATTATTGATCTGTTTTTTGAGTGCTTTGTACTGTCTCTGGAAGGATCTTGGTGTAGATGAAGAAGGTGTGTTTGTGCTTAGGTGAGCATGCATAGGTGCTGCAGGAAATACTGGTAACATTTCTGGCTCTACAGACATTTTTCCTCTGTGAATAATCTGAACAGTGGCATAGCACACTGTTAGGCAGCATTTTGTTGCCAGGATTGCATTTCCAATGGGTGTGTGTAAATGGGTAGCGTGGAACTGACCGCTCTTCTCACATGAATCCAAGTGCCACATTTGGATTCCAGCCACCACTCAAGACCAGTGATAATTTAAACATGATTCCTAGTTCTTTCTCTTGGTCTGCCAACAGTATCTTGCAAGGTTTTGGGTTTAAAGTTTTTCTGTACAGTTATCAGAACTGGTATCTTGGATTAAAATGAAAAGTGCTGGGTTTTGGTTTGTTTTGTTTTGTTCATTTTTTTGTTTGTTTGGGGTTTTTTTGGTTGGTTGAGGGGTTTTTTGTCTTTTTTGTTTGGTTGGTTTGGGTTTTTTTTTTTCTCATAACCTAAGGTCTACAATAATGTGAATGTGAGAAATAAACAAATATTGGGAAAATAAATGGTGCAAATAAATGGTGAGAACTTGCAAGAGAGAACACTGGGAATAGCTTAGTGTCCTCACCAGGAAACCAGAAAAAGGGAAAGTTTGGTTGGTTTGGTTGGTTTGCTTTGTTTTCTTTGCTTTCCACTCTAGCTACCTATAGATATGGGGTCTCTCCATGGGGATGCTTACCGGCAAGCAGTTCCCAGACCAATCTATAGCAGTCTGTGGATCCTCTAATTAGCTCATTGAAGCATGGATAAGGCTTGGAAATGAAGAGTGGGCCTGGCTTGGGTTGCAAAAGGTGTTCATTTCTTATGGCTGAGCCACATACAGAGCAGAAAGCCAGAACCAGAAGCCAGAACAAGTTCTCAGCTTCAGTTTCCCTCTTATGTACCCAGGGATAAGCCTGGGCAGAGAAGAAACTTCGGGCCAATGGGGGAAAGGGAAGGGGGTGGGGTTACATCAGGGTGAAACCAGGTGTAGGGGGGTATTTTGGAATGGAACAAACCAAGTACAGACAAATAACAAAATACAAATACAAATATAAAAACCTAAATCATGCATTGCAACAGCTACCCATTACCAGCTTTTGGGAAAAGAAAGGAAAACCAAATAGTTTCCCACTTGTCAAATGGCAAAAGACAGAGTACCTGGTAGATGCATCCTATCAGACATAAGCAGAAACCTTTCTTTCCTTGCTTGAAATGCCAACCTCTGAGTAGAAACTTTGCTTACCACCATTCTGATAGAGGTTACATGCCCCTCCTGGGTTTTCTGCAGTATGTCAGTCACTGGTATGCTGAAAGCCTTTCTGAAATACCTTTCCAAATTTATGGAAGGGTACAAAACCTGGCTGTAAGTACTCAAGATGAGGTATGACAGGAGAATGCCTGTTTCTGTGGTGTCTTGCAGTTGACTAAAAGGGGGAAAATTGTTAATGTTGGAAAAAGTAGATTGCATTTGGGTGAAAATGATCTCAGTCTTAAAAAAACTCAAGAAACTTACACTTCAGTAAAATCAAAGTATACCTTCAGTTAGTTCTAAGACTTTGTTACTGCATTCACCAGAACATGGTGCCTCAGGGGCTGATGATATAAAATGCACGCTGGTACACTTGAATTTTTTTTCTCAATTTGTCCACTTGTGGGAGTCCCAGTGTTACTGCTTTTCCTTGGAAGTGGTTAAAGGTTGTAAGTATTGCAAGCTTAGTTTTTCTGAAGTCTATTCTAAAACTATCATTGTGCCAAATTTGCATGGACTCATGTTTGACTTATTCCGTAATTATTAATACAGAGAGCAGTGAAGCATTGCTGATGTTATAGGAAATATCAATCTCATATATATTATTTTTAGTATATATGTGTGAGTGTATATATGTGTGTATATTTATATAATGCTAGCATTGGTTTTAATCCATTTTGGCAGATTGGTAGCACTGAACTAGAGTCCAACAGGGAACAAATTGCAATGTCAGCTGGTGGATTTGCATTCCCCCTTTCTTGCTTGGTTCCCGGGTTCATCAGCATTCTTGGTGCCTCATCAGAAGCCTGTTAAGTATTTAGAGTACACAATTCATAAAACAGGCTTGAAAATGCTCCACTGGAGTTGCTACATTACAGCAGTTCCTGCCAGAGCTTTTGAAGACAAAACATTTTGAAGTGATAGGTATGTACATGTGCACACATACACATCCTGCACTATTGCAGCAATCAAAGCTCCCAACATTTCAGAGCACATCAGGAGCATAGAATTGGAGCTGTCTCATGGGTTTATCCAACTGCTTTGAAGCCATTAACATATTTATCCTTAACCTGTGAGCTTGGACAGCAGAATTTTGCTGTACACAAAGCCTACATTACATATTGCAGTAATGTACAACAAATTAACTTATCTGCCTGTGTAGGTGCTGTCGAAATAAAAGCTACCCTGGCTTCAGAAACTGGACAGCTACATGGCCAAAGCACCTCCAAACCAAAAGTTTGGTGTTTCTGGAGAGTTGCTGGCAGGGGCTCAGAGTGTCACGGGATGTCCGTAGATGAATCCAAGGTCCCTGTGCTGCATTGTCCCAGGGAGCAGTGGTGGTGATGTGGTGGATTTAGTATTATTCATACTACCTTTGAATCTGAGGTTCAAAATTATTTCCATAGACACAATGTTTAAGCCACTTCTTGAAATGCATCCTTCCTCTGTTTTGGCCTTTCTTGGAAACTCTCCCACATCCTGCACGACTCCTCTCTGTTATTGTGGCCTTAGCAGTATGGAATAGATAAAGGCGAAGTAGGAAAAGGATTTGATTCCATTACTATGTTCTCTCACAACTGGGTGAGACTGAGAAAAAGAAAACAGAGGCTGACAACAATAAGCAGTGCAGTGGACTTCTATGGGCTCTGTGTACAGAGCTGATTTTTACCAGGGGAGCTCTGAAATTATCATCTTTGCTTGTGGGCAAGAAAAATCTTTGCTTGTGGGAATGTGAGCCTGTAGTATTTTGGGTCATTGGCAGGGATAGCACCATCCAACAGTAGTGCTGACTTATTGCAGTATTTAGTGATGCACAGACATTTCTACAGTGCCCATCAGTAGGGTGCTGGAGAGGGAACCTCTCACTCAGCATTTCTCTGAGGCTGTTTCTGACAGGAAGGATGACTTCTAAGATTATTTTGAATGAACAAGTGATAAAGGAAAATTTCTATCACTTTACTATGCAACTGAGGCTGGCAGAGTGAAAATAGTAATTTAGTAGGCTTCAGTTTTATCAGTATCTTTCCTTTCTGCACTACCATAAAAAAAAGGAAATACAAAAACCAGTTCTTTCTAAAAGGTCACATGCCCACTAGATTGAGCATTACAAGGCTGAGGCTGAGATCAAGTTATCTCAACAGGTTACTCTATGTCAGCTGATCCACAATAAATCTGTGTGCACATGGTTTAACCAAGAGAGATGAAAAATAACATGGCAAAGACAAATGAAAAATAACATGATGAAGACAAATGAAAAATAATGTTATCTTGCAGTGGAGGAGGCATGCAGTGAGTCAAATTCCTGCATGACAGTGTAAGGGCTTAGAAAACCCCCTATCTACATAGAAAGGTGTTTATTGCAGCATCAGGTTTTGTTTTGTGGTTCTAAAGGGCTGTGCACAATGAGGTTGTAATTCATATAATGTTTGATGTGATGTCCAGAAGTCAAACTTAAAGATGGATATAATAATCAGGAAGTCTTCAATTTGAAACACGGATTTGCTTCCTTGTTTTATGGAGGGGTGTTGCAGAGAAGCCCACAGGTACCGGAGAAGTGTAGAAAAAATTCTACACAAAAGTGTAGTGTGTTTTTAAAGTGTATCCTTTAAAAATTGAGATTTTTGTTGTTTCAGATACACAAATATGTCACAAATGAAGACAAAAGAAACACTGTAATATGTTACCAGCTTTTAGGGTGATATTTGCTCTTCCATCTGCATGTTTGGTGTCTGTGCACAGTATTTCTGTACAAACATAGGGAAGCCAGGAAAACTTGGTGGTTTTTTCACTAGAAGGTATATATCTATAAAGGAAGGCTAAAAGTCTGCTTTCAAGTCTGCAAAGCATTCATTTCACTTGCCAATACCTGGCCATTTGCAAATGGTAACTTGACTGGAGCCCACATGCTCTAACTTTGGTAAAACTGTTAATATATGTGTTGTGTATGCTGCTTCTTTTTGCCCCCACCATTTCTATTCACTTTAAAACTGTTTTTTTCTCCTTTGGAATTTTTAAAAATATCTAAAATAATATATGTACATGCATATATATATATAGCAAATAAGAAAACTGGTATATAAAGTGTAGGTTGTGAATAGTATAATTACGAATCACAGTAAAATTAGTCAGCTTTATTTAATCCTCAGAGCCTTTGATTTCTTGAAAGTACTATGAAAAGTTGCATACGCCATTATCATTACATGCTGGTTTTTCACATTTCAAAAATTAGTGAAAGAGGAGATTGCTTTAAAGCAGGACAATGTTACATTTCTTTGTATATATTTCTGTATAAAGAGAGTAAGCATATGAATGAAACAGGTGAAACAAATAAGCTACGGGTCCATGGGAAAAAAAACATGGGTGAAATTTATTCTGAGTCTAGTTGAAGCAACTGAAATTAAGAAGAGCTACAGTTACCTTTCCAAGATAAGCGAGGAATTGCTATGCAACTCACACCAGAGGCAAAAGAAGATGAGCATGAATTGGATAAGGTGGATCCCTTATTGACACTCTATAGACTTGAAAAGTAGGACCAGCCAATGGAGAAGTATTTTAAAAATCCGCAAGGAAAAAAAAAAGGGAAATGTTTAAAACACTGTTCAGTCAACTGAGCCAACAAAAAATATCTTTCAGACTCATTCTGCAAATTTCATCAGGGAATGGTCCTTTAGTTGTTTCAAAAAAGATCATAGCTGAGAAGCTGGTAGCGTTTTGCTAAAATGTTGAGGAGCTGCAGAGGTATTCAGCAGCTGCTCAGCTGTGTAACTTCAGTATGCAAGCACTGCTGGAAAACAAAGTCAGATGTTAAAAAAGAGAATAAAATAAAGTGGAAGAACTCTTGAGTTCTTTGCTTGGGGGACTTCCAGATACAAGGAGCTGCAGAAAGCAGCTTACTGCTTTCTGCAGTAAAAACTGCAGAAAAATCTTACTGCAGGAAGCAGTGCTAGGGTAGTAAGACAGAGAGCAGACACAAGAACTCTGGTAGAGAGGTGAAACTGGTTCTTGGAAGATTTGATGTCAATGACCAAGACATACAAAGTAAAATATATCATTGTGTTTCATCTGGTCGTGTAAAAACTTCATGAAGTTTTTTAACTTTAAAGAAGGATGTACCAGTTCCAGGAACATGAAATTTCATGTGGAATTACCAATTATTATGACTAAGTCTCTGATCTCATACTGTTCAGAGTTTGGTTGTTTTTTTTTTTGGTTCTCAGAATTGAGTAGAATAGAATTGAATTGATTTTATAGTAGAAAAAGAAATTACAAAGCCCTTAAGTTGATTTTAATAGATATTAAAATACTTTATTAAAATATATGTGTCCCATTAGAGTGAACATTTTAATTGTCAAAAGTAAAAAAAAAAATGAAAACATGCCAATATGACAATCATTTGGAAAAATCTACTGCCTTGTCCCAGGTATTGGTGTGCATGAGAAGTCCCCTTAGCCCTAAGAGCACTCAGACACAGGAGTTTATAGGCAAATCCCAGCAGAAGAATGAATCTCTGGCCTTAGTGAGAATGTTACCATATCCCTGTGTAAGCAAATTACTTCCTGCTCTCTGGCTCTGAACAGGGAAGTCCTTGTTAATCAGCCAGTGTGATCTTGGCTCAAAGATTCAAATCACTACAATGTGATACCAAAAACCTCTCCAAGAGAAAAAATGATCTCCTTCTTTGTTATCATTTGTGGAGACTCTAAATATGAATAAGGTTTGCAAAAGGAAAAGCAGGGATGGCATTTGGCTTTTATGGCCAGAAAATTCTTGTGTCTCTTCCAAATGACACTGTAAGGCTTTCTGTTTTGAAAGTCTAAAAGGAAAATTTTTGTTTAATCCTCATGGAGGTGAGGGAGAGGACAAAGACAGAAACCTTGAGCTTTCCTCCATCTTCCTCCATCCTTGTCTTGATCTGAATCTCTTGGAAAAGGAGAGACCTCAGTTTGGTGAAATACTTTATTTGGAATATCAATTATCCTTCAAAAACATGCCCCAGATTTCCTAAGCTGTCAGAACATTTGTCACTGCCACACGCAAACCTTCAGAAGTTACATCTGAGGAGGGAAGATGTTAGAAATCTTCCCCTGTATGACACAGTGTCTCAATTTCTTCTAAAACAACTCCTAATTAGTTCTTTTTCTTCTTCCTCTTTTTTTTTTTTTTTCAACCATGCAGCACCAGGGAAAAATTGGAGTTAAATTTAATGTTGGGACGGATGACATCGCCATCGAGGAGATGAACGCCATCATTAACGACGGGAAGTACCACGTGGTTCGCTTCACCAGGAGTGGTGGCAATGCCACCCTACAGGTGGACAACTGGCCCGTCATTGAGCGTTACCCAGCAGGTAAGGGCTCACACAAACACCTGGCACTGAGAGGGTGGGGGATGCCTGGAGTTTGCCTCGTTTTGCTCCTCTCCTAATGCAATATCAGCTCCTTTGAAGTGTTTTTGTAGCTACAGAAGTAGTTAAAAGAATCCTGAGCAATACAGTTTATGATGATGGCATTTCCTAAGTGGGTTTAAAAGCCCAAATTCAAGTTATTATTGGAAGTGGAAAAATGTACTTATCAAGGCATGAAGTAGCACTTTTGTTTCTTGTTATCATTTGGTTTTATTGCATTTTTGGTTTAGGCGGGGAAAAAAAAGGCTTTGACAAAAGCTACAGGGTTTAAAGTGACTCACAAGTCTATCCCCAAGTGATGAGGTGAAACATTTACTGAAGAAAAGGTTGTCTGTGTTCTTTTGATTGCAAGATTACAGCAATCTGAAGCTTATGAATTTAGCAGAAGTCTTCCAGCAGACTCAAACTAAACAGCGTAATTATCAATTGTACAACCAACCACCCAAACTGAGGTGCCTTAACTTCCAATGCAAACTACAGGATATTATTTATGCTGGTTACTTGAAGAGGACCCACTAGTATGATGGCAGTGCTGCCTTGAGGAGCCTCATATTTAATTTTATGCAAATGCCATGCACTGAGGATTACTATGCTACTAATTTTATTCATTTCTAAAGGCAGAAGGTTTTTCAGATACCCCATCCCTTTCTTACTGGGTAGGACTACTGAACCATTAATGGTAACTTATGCATCTGCATGTTATCTGCTAACAGTTGCTCTGTGTGTTTATATTAAGCAAAACACAGCAAATCTGGAGGTGTAAATGAAGGCAAATATGCAAACCAGAATGCCTATTGTGTAAATGACAGTTCTGATTTATCAGTTTAAAAGTAGAAAATTCTTCATTTTTGGGGGTGGAATGCAGCATGAGTGTGTGTTTCTCTAGTAAGGAATGCATAAGCCATTCTCTGGACTAATTATTAGTATTTAGTATGGGGCTTTTTGTTATTGCTGTTGCCATTTCAGTTGTAGTCCAGCTATTTACTTGACTTTTTTTAAAAAAAGATAGTTTTTAAAAAATCCACATGTGAAATATAACCCTTCAGATAATTTCTTGGAAATAATTCAGAATATATGAAATAAAGAAAGTATATATTGGGAAAGAAACTATGTATAGCAGAAGTTGTTATAATTCATTGCTAATATGCTATGAATGAATGACAGCTCTGGCAATTAGAGCCATTAACAGTTTCTAAGTTAGACACATCTATGAGAGGTGATAAGCTCTTGAGGAAAAGGGGAATACTGAATGAAATATGCTCAGTGATCTTTCAGATATTCCTGTTTCCCCTGTGGCCCCCTGGCTTTCTAATTTTGCAGTGTTTGGTAAATGGCTGCTGAAATAAGGTGTGAGCTGGGGAGGACCTATCATTGTGTTCAAGACCTATTCAGCTCAAAGGGAAAAAAATAGGCTTGAGTTGGTGTTTCATGTCTTTTGGTTTTTACCTACTTAATGAGTTTGAATTTACTGGCTCCAAGTTTGGGAGTGATGCATCCCAACAAAGAGGAAGTCAGGCAAACATGCCAGGAGGCCTGTGTGGATGAACAGGGAGCTCCTGGACAGCCTCAAATACAAAAATAAAGGCTTGAATTCTGAAGCTAGTGGCACATAGAACTTGTTTATACTAAATAAAGATCAATTTAGAAAATAGAGTAATTTCCTTGTGATGGGATTGGTGGAGTAGGAGAAGGCGGCTGGATGTTTTCTTTGAAAAAGGAAAACAGAAAATTATATCTTCTTGAGCTTCCATGAGCAATCTGTGTGCAAGCTGCATTTCAAGGCATTCTTGGTTGCTTCATTAGCTGCAGTACAGAATCCCTTGGCTTGTTTTATTGCTGGATCTTCTAAGACTGCTGTAATTCTCTTTGATTTTCCCATAGTAATATTTTATGCCTCCTGTATGCCATAGCATTGGTTTTGGCTGCTATCCTCCCCTTTTCACCTTCCATCTCTTCTCCCTCCTAGAAAGAGACTTCCTAGCCACATCTTTCTCTTCTTTCTATGCTGCTTCATCAGGTTTGCCAGTCTTGTTGTTGAGGGGTTTTTAAATTAATAATAAAATCAAGATTAGGCAGCTAGTAAAGTTGCTATACTTACATATGCTGATTTTTTTTTCGAAGGTAAAATTAAATAATCAGTTCGTTTTCTATAAAATACCAACTGATCAGGTCTTTCTTTATGGGGAAAGATTTTTCTCAGAATTACACTTCAGGTTGGGATGCCTGATTACCAGACATTGCTTGTTTGTGTTTGGTGTCTTAAAATGCTGTATGAAGATTTTCTGAGAGAAGTTTTTGGTCAGAGATTCAGGATTTTCCAGTTACATTGCCTGTGTAGGCTTCATCCAGCCTCATGTAACTGCTGTGGATAAAGATACCCAAGGCCCAAATCCAGCTGGTACCTTGCAAAAAATATCACACGTGAATGCTTCACAGAGCTTCCATGTGGCTTTGTGTGTTTTACCCAAGAGCTGCATAAAATGCACAAGAGTCACCCTGGAAGATGAATAGAATGTAATGTGTCTCTCCTGTGACATCATTCTTGATCCCACTAGATTTAAGTTTGCTCTGGGCCAATGCACCTTCAATTTATATCTGAGTGGGTGTGAAATGAGAGAGCTCTAAAAGGAAAAGAGGCAGGGGTCAGTGATAGAGGATGATTATCCTAGTTAAGGTGGATGGTTGTTTTTTGAAATATAGTTGGGAAAAATGTGTTTTAGTCCCAGATAAATGTGAAGATTTCAGTATCCTGAAATGGCTAGATGATTATCAGAAACAGAGGTTTAGATTTACATATGTATGTTCTTCCAGACTACCATCAAAGTACTTTTTTTACTCTGAAGTTTCTTTCTTGTCACTTCTCTGAATAAAATGCTAGAGCTATGAGGATGCACATTTCGATTTCTGTCTTTTATTAAATGTTGATCCCATTTTCCCCATTTCTTGTGTTTCTGGCTGGTGCACAGCCCTGTGACTGTGAGTGGCACACTGTAGTTTTTTGATAGTTGATTAAGATGCCCCTATCTCCACTTGATTTAATTATTCTATCTGTCTTAACTAAATACAGTGTTATGTCTCTTTGCTGAATTATCACCATCCCTCTGCACCTTCCCAAAGAACTTTAGTATTTCATCCTGACCTCTTTTTCAGATAGTGAATTCACATTAAATTATCTGGATGCAGCCTAATTTATGATCATATTAAACAGGAATGAGAATACTGCTGACTGTGCAGAGCTCCTAATCAATAGACTACCCCCATTTCCATGCAGATCCTTTCTACTCCTTGTGGCTTATCTTGTCTGCTTCACTGTCTAGTATTAATTGCCCTTCTCAGTGGTTTGGCTGCTGTTGTGGTGATGGGACTGGCTCCACAACAGCAACTCCAGCTGCTTCTGTGAAGAGGCTGCCCTTGTAACTTCACTTAGGTAATAATTCTACACTGAAGTGTAGGTTTCCTAAGGATGCGTAAAACAAAGAAGTTGTTAATTTGTGTCAAATTGAACTAAGAATTATGGTCAAATAAAAAAAAATAAAAAGAAAAAAAATGGAAATTGGTTTTAGTAATATCAAATTATTAATTTAATATTTTTTTAATAAAATGTTCTGACTTTTCATGTCAAGATTGCCCAGTGTTTATAGGGGACTTAGATAATCTGAGAACAAAGCATTTTATTTAATTTGAAACATTTTCTTCCTTACCTGAAAGAAAATGTGTTCCAAATAAGATCAAATAAGGAGGGGAAAAAACCCAAAATCTTTATCCTAATAGTGCTTATAACCATATCTATTTATCATGAAAAACAGTTTTCTTAATTATCTGATTTTTGTTCCTTGGTAGTGAAGTGTGTACATTTTACTAGTCAGAGAAAGTACATCAAAACAAGGCTAAGGACATTTTAAAGCCACAATAACCACCACTTACTGTGAAAGAATTTCAGAATCACTTTTCTGACACTAACTCTATGCTCTCTGTGGTCAAAGGTAGTTTGCCCAATGATGATTCTTTTAAAACACACAACACAACTAATCATTTTACCAGTAAGGATTTTCTCTTCATGACTTCCATCGTAAATCAGACTGATGTAGAATTTTCTATCTAGAAAATGACCCATTGGGCAATGGGTTTGTGGTTTCAAAGCTCTTCAGTCTGCTGAGAATACTCAGCATTTTTGGGACCCTGCAGCAGTTTGGAAGATACTGTCTGACATAGGTAAATATCTAAAACTATGCCCTCCCAGTCATCCCTGGATCAATCCTTGGCCTTAGAAAAGCATAACTTTGTTGCAGCTGTCCTCACACATCCCATGGGTCAGGACATATCAGGGATGTCTGACAGACCAAGATCTGACAGCATGAGCATGTCACTCACATTGCTTGCAGAAAAGAGCTTGTCTAAAGCATTGCCAGACTACTAGAACAGATGTATCTCTGTGATTGGGAAGTATAAATCATGATGGAGCACAGACACCAAATAAGAACCTGGGTAAGAGACCATGGGTGTTGGCAGAAGAGCAAACTGACATTATGCTAAGTGCCAGTACCTCTGCAATGTAGCAATCACCAGCTCTAAGGGCTTTGGTATAATATAGAATAATTCTGCACTGGGTTTTGGTTTGGGTTTTTTTGTGTTTTTTGTATGTTTGGTTGGGTTGGTGGATTGGTTGGTTGGTGTTTTTTTCAGTTAGTTGTTTTGGGGTTTTTTTGGTGGTTTGGTTTTGATTCAACAGCTGAGATCACACGTGTCGTCTTTAGAGAATCTCTCTGGATCTGTGGGATAAAGGTTGTTCCTGCAGAACAGCCAAGGGGTAGGGGAAGGGGACATGTCATGTAAATGCTTCTCTTGGTCCCTGTATTCTAGAAACTAGAAAAAATGTCTGTCATCTTTTCATGGGATACACGTGACTTTAAGATAAATGCTAGGAGTCAGCTATTACCATGTATCCTATTTAGGGTAAATAGGATCCATTTGTCTTGGGTTTTTTGTGTTCAGATTGACTATAAAATTAACAGGAGACATTTGTGTCAGTACATTTGTTCCTCCAGGAATGGATTAGCATTTCTCAAGTGATCCACACACTTGCCTAACTTGCTTACTATTGACTTAGAAATAGCTTCCAAATTCAGGCCCCTACAGTCACTTCTGAAGAGGATCAAAGATGTTTTTCAAGTGGAAGTGTGGTGGGAGACTCTCAAGCACTTTCATAAATGTCTTTGAATATTCTAATAAGAGGGACAGTCAGCCTGTTATCACCACATCCATGCAAAATTATAATGGCCAAGGTGACGTACGAATCTAACAACTAAATGGTCACTCAGTGTTTGCCTTGCTTTGTGCCATAGAGCAAATTTTCAAACTTCTCTGGCCACTGCTGTTTGGACATGGGACTTTCAGGCTGTTTCACAGGACAATAACAGAAGCTCCTGACTGCTATTTAATTGTCCAGTAATGTGTTGCCTGTACCTTTTTTTCTCCCTGGGTTCCTCCTTTGGATAAAAGAATTCATCTTCATTCTCTCTCATGTGTGTTCCTTTGCTATGTCCAGAGTTTTGACTCCTCTAATCAGATGTGTCATCCCTCAGTCCTGACGGTAAGACATAGAGGATACGAGGAACACCATCATCTGATAAAGCGGCAAAAGCTTACAAACCAGGAGGAATCTCTTATTACTTGTTTCCAAAGACAAAATAAAAACTGCCTTTATGCCCAGGAGGGAAGTCCAATGGAAAAGACTTAAGTTCTGTTAACAGCAATTATTCTTCTGTGAAACACAGACTGCCCCATGTCCCCTGGTTTGGATGGCACTTTCCTACTGTGGGAAACCAGCAGTGCCAGTGAAATAAGGACATCTCATAAGACTTTACTTCCCTTGGAGATAACAGTGTTTGGAAATATTGTGAGGATTTCTCAGGAGCTCGCCATCTGGGAATATGTAGAAGATAAATGTGCAAGTAAACACTTTATGTATAAATATATGCCATACATATAAAATCAGGCTTTAGAAGGGGAGGATGTGGGTCTAAAATATTTAGTCTACGGACTTAGTAAGAAGAGAATGGGAAAAATACCAACTAAGTCAGTGACCAAGTAAGATCTCACCCTCCCTGATTTGGAAAGCAAAACTCATCAGTGTTATTTATGGCCTTTATGTGTCCATGGAGAAACACCTCCCTGGGGTTCTGTTTCTGCTGAGGTCTCCATCTGGGAAGGTCTGCTGGAACCTGTTATAGTTAAACCTTAGTCTGGTTTTGTAGGAGATAATGGGGTATAAATATGAATGAGTTAACATACTTGGGATTTTTGATTTGCAAAAAGTCTTTGATGAAGTTCCATGTGAAAACATTCAGGAAGAATCTACCCAGCCCTGGTGGTAAAGGTCGAGTTCTTTGATGGATCAGACTCTATCTTAGGGAGAACCGGGTCTCAGATTCCCACCTAATGAAAATCAAAGGGGTAAATAAATTGATTTTCAATGGAAGTATCATCATTTCAACCTTGCTGTATATTGAATAACATTATTTTTTTTTAATGTTAAAGTTTAGAAACCATACATACAGGCTGCAAGAGAGACAAATTAAAGATTACTATGGAAGAAAAAGATTAGTGAATGAAGAATTTAAAAAATGTGCTTCCTTTTTCTTTGACAGGCAATGAAAAAAATGGCGAAATGAAGGGTATAAAAATCTATAAAGGTATTTTGAAATAAAAGCATTTAATAATCCTAATTTTTTACTTTTTTGAAATTCAGAAATTATTGTTTTTGTACAATTCATTTGCATTTTTTATAGAATAAGAGATTTCGCAAAATCTTCATTGGCTTAAACAACATTTTAATCAAACAAAGCATTTTTCATTCTTAACCCAAAGTTAAAAAGACAACTGACTCTGCCAGATATGCATCGTAGCAGTAAATGTAAAGTTGATCTATGAAAGATAATGCACATGGGTGAGATAATCTGAATTTTCATAGAAAATACTTTTAATTGATTACACTGGCTCAAGACAAAAGTTTAATGCTGTACACAGCTCACGGCTTATTTTGATTATCAGTAAAAACAAGTTCTGAGAATGTTTAGAATGCTAAAGAAAATATTAATGGAACTATATTTAAATCAATGGTCCACTTTCCTTTTAAAGGATTAATGGTTTGGCTGGCTTTTTTTCCCATTCCCATTTAATTTTTTCCCATTTGTATTTAAAAGTAAGGTTAGTGATAGAAGAGCTTAAGAAATTAGAAATTAAAATGTACTGGGTCAAGTCTGCTTCTTTACATAAATTGTTACTCTTACAGAGTAACTTAGAAGAAACATCCTACTCTTAAGAAATTTTCTTTTGCTTTCAGTCCAAACACTTTCCGGTTCATCCCGCTTTGTTCTTACATGTCTTTTTCAAAATAGTTTTCTCATTTCTCTGCTCATCATAATAACCTTTCTTCAATGCTTTTTTTTTGTTTTGAATTTGGTCTTCAACTGCACATGTGTTTGAAAATGGAACATTAGGACCTCAAGGATATATGAAGACAGTAATGCAGTTGTTAATTCTGTATTTTAAGACCTTAAATTTTCTTTTTCATACCTCAGAACTGGAAAGCCTAATGTCATTGTGCAGCTGACTACCTTTGAATACCTTTCCTCATGAATTCTCTATCAGTATCCCAATTTAGGGCAAGAAGAGGTGTGACTGATCCTATATCTTAGGTGTGTGACCTGCACTTTGTAGTATAAGCTTTGGTGTCACTTCTGTTAATGCAGAAGGGCTCTGTTCCTCTTGACTGATATCTGCAGCCTCTTCAGCATTACCACCATGTCTGCTTTGATGTCATCTACAGATTTCATTGTCTGGAAGGCACTTTATACTGAGATCAGTGAAGAAAATACAAAAGATGATTTATTGCAGAACTCAGCTCAGGTACTTTCTTAGGAGTTCCACCGAGGTAGTTTTTCTGGGAGAAAACAGTTGTTTTTCCTTGTTGTTGCATCTGCAGTGGCTTCTGTGATAGCTCCTACAGCACAGTCTAATGCAGTTTGGGAATTCACCATAATATTCATCTTGTTAACTCCATGTAGAACTCAGCATTGAGTTTGTCATGTTTCTGTGTCTAAAACACACATTGGTCTTCCACTCATTCAACTAGATGGCATCAGTTCCCTAAAATACGAGGAGAGCTTTGGCACATTGACCCACTTACTATTTCATGAGGCTTTTTGTTTTTCAAATATAGTTAATATAGTGGGGAACATAAGGGCCAGAATGTGTGACACAGTGGCAGGTCTGAATGTGACAAGCAAGGACTGCTTATCATCTGTGTGAATGATTCACCAAGCAGATAAAGAAGACACCAAATGAAGTGGGAGTTGCAGAGAGGAGACAACTCCAGGGCTGGTTCCTGGAAGGAGATGCATCCTGGGAAGATGGGAGCCTTGAGTGTGATGCAAGACAAGTAGTCCTTGAATTCAGAACCTGTCAATAGCTACAGCAGCAGGGTATCAGTCTCTACATGACATAGAGGAAGGAGGAGAGAAAAAAACTTTGTTCAATGCTATTGTTTGGATTTTTTGGTTTTTTTCATTCAGCTTTTTCCTGTAAAATTTTTGCACTCCTGTATTTTTTCCACAGCTGATCCATGATTTGCTATATTACATCATATCAAAATCATTTTGTTCAGCTAAAAATTAGTTGGCTTGTCGAATACAGCAGTTTAACTAGCCTAACATGATTTAGTAAAGTTTTGCATTTTATCTCATTTTCCAATTGCTTTCATGTCTTTAATTATTTCTTATAAACTTTGTACTAAAGCAGCATGCATGGCTAAGGTCAGACTAAACGCTTCAACTGGGTAGTTTTTAAATTCTTCTCATGTAAAGCTATTACATTATTTGTTTTCTACTGCAAGAAATAACGTGTCTCATTGGATAGCTGGATTTAAAAACTCCTGGATTCTAATTTTTAATCTCTGGGATAGGATAGAGATCATCTTTCTCACTTTCTGGCCATGCAAGTTCAGTAAGAATATGTACATTGCTTTTTTCTGAGCTGTGGAAATCTAGATTAGACACATTCCTGTTAGTTTATTCAATCTGCTCTTTTGGATCACCATCAGCCTTCCTACAAAGTAATTCTCCCTGACTCCATGATCTCTTTTTGTTTATAGCACTTTAGAATCTCTGGGTTTTGAATTTAGTTTACGTTCTTTGGGAGGTTCTTTGGGCTTAAGTTCTGGGAACTTTTTTTGAGTATTTATTTATTTTTCTAATTCCGAAAGGCACTGCTTTCTTTACTGAGCAAGTCTGGGGTTTTCACTTCCTGTAACATAACCTGTTGATAGTGCAGTGTAGATAGATAGTGCATATTTTAACCTTGCAGGTGCAAACTCATATATATATATATATATATATATATATATGTAGTTACTATTTTATAGAATTTCCAAGTGTCATTCCTGGCTGAATCTAGCACCCTATACTGATTGCATAATCTGACTTCCTTTACCTTATCAAATTTTGTTCTTTTTAAGTCAAGAATCTGATTTACAGGCTTATTTTTAGTTGTCCTCATATTAATTTAAGTCAACTCCCGATCCCTCAATCAAAAAATGTTTGCTACAATTTACTTTTCTATGATGTTTCCAACTTAGCCAAAGCAAAGATAGAATTGTGTTATTTTTTGTTCATTTTGTCTGGACAAAATCCTCAAGGAGGCTTTCCTATTGTAGGAAACTGATATCTACCTATATTCATGTTATTATGTCCAGTTATAATATGAATAAAAAAGGCATTATACAGAATGTAAAAAAAAAAAAAAAAATGGCTTGGAGAACTAAAAATAAGACAAGGAGTTGTTTAAAACTCAATTCACTAAGTTCTCCAGAGTAAAGATGGAAGAAACTATTCTGGAAGAAGCAGGAATCAAAATACATGAAAAATTCATCTAAGTTACTGAGACACAAACTAGCAGCTAAGTGATGGATGTAACTAGGCCAATGTGCTACCTTGCCTTTGTAATTGCACAACTGATTTCTTGCATGTTTTTCTCATTTCATGCAGCTCTGACTGCTCTTTGGTTACGATTAAAGGTATTTGTCAGCATGCGCCCAGGTCTCACTTTCTGTATAATTTTATTGTTGATGTGAAAGATTGATGTTAACAAAAATGGAAGTTTATTTTCCCATTCTCTTTGGGTGAGCCTCTGTTGCAGCTTACCCAAAGTCAAGGAATTACTATTTTTTTCTTTAAAGCACTACTGCCCTTTGAGAGATTATAAAATTGTTCTATCCTGCTGCTGTCTTTAAATAAAGAAACTAGGTGATACCCAAACAAAGCACTACAGTAAGTCTCTTTTTAAAAAGTGGTTTCAGTAAAATTTCCCAAATCAGCTTTTTAATTTGACAGCTTATCAGGTCTTTCTGTCAGATAATGCAATGTAATAATGCTTCTCTGAGTCTGCAGACAGATTTTTTTTTCCCTTTATTTTTCATCTTGGATATCCCGATGAAATACAAAGGCTCATCCATTCTTAGGCTTGTTAGAGCCTGTAATTAAATTCAGATCTTGATAAAATGTGTGGCACAGTTGTCATTACTTGATCACAGAAGGTGTAACACCTTTCAGCTAAATACGGCAAGGTGGCACAATGGAAGGAGAAAGAAAATGTCAAATGAGCAGTGATTCAGAAAAAGGTTTTTAAAATACTGAAAGAAACAGAGATGTGCTCTTTTCATGTCTTTTGGCAGAGGATGGGCTGATACCTGCTTACCATAATTAGGCACAGGGTGATATGGAAATGGAATTTCTGGAAACAACAAGCTCCAGGGATTCAAGGCAGAGGAATAAAATGGGAATGAAAACAGACCTAAGAATGAGACTTGGCAAATCTGTCACAACTGGTCCCTTTCACCCCTTCAGGAGAGCTTATCTATTAACAATTCCCAAAAGTCAGATCAGAAAAGATGAAATATTGCCAATACTTAGAGGTTCGTTCACCAACTTATATTTCTCTTGACATAGGTTTTCTGTGTAATCTGCATCATACTTACCCAATCTAGTAGGATGAGTTAGAAATGGAGGATTAACATCTTGTCAGTTAAGAAGAGGACAATTTACTCAAACTCTTCCCCAAGGAATTTTATCTGCATAGTTTCCTTAACAATAAGGAATGGTATCTCTGATGGCATCAATGATTTAAAAGAAATTTGTCATTCTTTTCTCTCCCAGGGGCAGGACTGCATTGTCAGTGCAGAGATTTGAATAGATTCCTTTGCTTCTCTTCCCTCCCAGCCCCCAGTGGGTTTGTAACTATCCCATTACACAGGACTTTATATAACGTGTCACTCTCTGAGCCAAACCAATAATTCGCTCACCCCAATGAAATGATTTCTGTGTAACTCTTAAGTTGGTATGTTTGTGACAGTGCCCTTTCCTGAGATGCCTCACTGCGTGAGCACACACATGAGTCTGCTCTAAGGCTCCCACTAAAGCTCCCAGTGGCTGGTTGAGCATGCAGGAGCAGAGTACAATGCTGTACTCCTTCTGCAATGCACTCCATTTCCATTATCTTCTGGGGCAAGCCTGGAGTCAGTCTGCAGTGGGAGCGTTTCTCAGGACAGAACAAATCAATGTGGTGTTGAGCCTTCCAACCAGACAATCTATCATATGGAAAACAAAATTAATTTCTCTGCAGTGCTATTGTGTTTTAGGTGCTCTCGGAATATGAGGTATTTTTTTATTTGGGCACATTCCTGCATGTGTCCCCAATATATTTTACTGGTGGCATGAGGTGTGACAGCAGTATAGTACTTTATGTCTGCAGGATAAGAACTTCCATTAAACTAACTAATTCAGAAATAGTCACTATAATTCATACTGCAGCAGGGAAAACAGCAACTTGCTCTGTCCTAGATATATTTTCCAGAGAGCGAACTGCATTAAGCAGGTATCCAGAAGGACAGAAATCATTGCTGTCTGAAACAAATGAGCATGCACATTCTTTAGACTCTCTTTCTCCCCTTTGTGCCCTGTGAACAGGAGAGAGAAGGTGTACACCCATCTCTTCATCCTGTGGTGTGATTAGATTTCTTCAATCTTAAGCCCTGTTGGTTAAAAAATAAACAAACAAACAAACAAACAAACAAATTCTCGCAACTGCAGAGTCCACAGTGTCAAAATATTTTTTTTCTTTATACTTTGGATTTGAGATTAATGGCACCTTAGTTGGAAGAAACTCTACTGTCGTATCATATCATGCATATACAGTTAAGTTCAGTGTGTTCCAGGGGTGTTCAAAGAGCTGCCTTGACCCTAGCATGGTATAGCTAAGCGAGAGGATAGGGTTTGGTTTTTTTTCAGCCTATCCTTCCTCTCAAAAAAGAAAACCTTGTATGATTTATATAACCTAGAACTCTTATGAGCTGCACAAGGGGCAGATTGTGTAGTATACAGAATTTCAAATAAATTTGAAGCAGAAATTGAATATCCCTCAGTGTATCAGAAGCATGAAATGTTGTAAAGGGCATCCTAAATTCAGCCCCTTGCATGCAGAAGTTAACTGAATTAAAGGCAGTGAAATTATGCTTTTACAAATTGGTTTAATTGAGATGTGAATGGTTTATTTTCCTCAGTGAACTATTTCTAAAGAGTTAAATGGCTTTTCTGGTGCAGCAGCAGGTTTAGTGGGCATTAAAAAATGAATGAAACACACTATCATCAAGGTTAAGTATATATAAAGACAATTTTGATTTTCCTGTTTTACAGATCTGATGGGCATTAAAGAGGTTTAAATTTTTTAAATTACAGTGTACACAATAGGGAGAGAATAATAAATATGCCCTTTGCAAAAGAACAAATGGTGCTAAAAATATTACTGTAGCTGGGTACAAGGCTAAATCTTGAAAGTATACTCTGATTTTCAGAGTGTGGCAATTGCCTTGTAGCAATTTTCAACCAAAGGATTCTTTAGCATCTCACTTTAGGGTCCCAGTGCTGGAGCTTCTCTCATGTAAATTCAAGTGAGGATTGTGTCTGAACTAAACTACAAACTCAGTTATGGCTGCACTATCAATTCTAGAAAGCTGTGGTAGGATATGATGCCCATGAAGGATTTGGGCAGAGAGGTTTCAGACTCAGTTTCAGCATTCCTCCTCCCCTCTTATTAAGTTCTCTGGTGCTGATGGGTATCCTGTGTGTAAAAATAATCCTTTAAGAGCCAATCAGGGAAGATTGATTGATTACAATCAGAGAAGAGCAACACTGCAGAGGGTGGTGTGGCAGTGACTTTGGGGAGCCTGCACATCACAGCCACACATCTCATTTTCAATCTCAAAGTTAGTGGATGTTCCTCCTCCAAGTGGTGAGCAGTGAATGTAGCTAATTTTTCATTAGTCAGCCTGAGGTAATAAGCTCAGTATTGCATACAACTGAAGGTTCTCAGTGGGGGGCACTCACTAGCTGGAACATCCCCAGCCACTGGGGCTCTCTACTGGCTCTAAAAAGCTGAGGGCAGTGTAGGCAGTGTCCTGGAGAAATAGAATTCCAGGCAGACACTTGTGGGAGTCTTGTCTTCCAGGTTGCTCTGTATGAAGAATCACTGCTCATATGACATTTTCTTTCTCCTTCCATTGTGCCACCTTGCCATATTTAGCTGAAAGGTGTTACACCTTCTGTGATCAAGTAATGACAACTGTGCCACACATTTTATCAAGATCTGAATTTAATTACAGGCTCTAACAAGCCTAACAAGTGAGGCTGTGAAAAAGGAGTTTATGGAAATGGCTTTGTGGGCACAAAAGCCTAAAGCATGAAGAATTGGGGAGGATTTTACCACTTTTTTCAGCACTTTGAAATGTGCTCTGGAACAGGTATCAAAGTCTGTACCTGGGGTCTGTGGTTCTATGGAAGAAAACAAATTGGTGTGTGTGTAATGAGATCCACAGAGAGGCACAATCCTATGTGCTTTATACTGTCAAAAAGAAAACTATGCAGTCACTTGATTACAGTCTAAGTGCTTTCAGGAGGAAAAAACAGTAGATGCTTACAGTGCTCTTTAGATATTCTTAGAAAGCTGTAACCAGAGCTAAGAAATTCATGGAAGAAATGAGCACAGAATTTCAGCACTGAGCCACTTCTAGGAGATTTACCTCATGGTGTCTCATCACATCAGGAGAAGGTGGTTTCCTGGAAGTTCTGATTGAGCTGGTTATAGGCTATAAATTAACCAAAGAATAGCTTCATGGCTGAATATCTGTTTTAGTAGGTCAACAGTTACATCCTTTGATGTGCAGTTGACATTAGTCCTATGTCTTAGGAGTGTATTATAAATATAAGAATAATGCTACAGTACCACTGTGTTCATAATGCAGCTATAGCAGTAACTTTTGAGGAATTAAAGTCAGAGTAGAAAAAAAAAGTTTCCAGGTATCATTTCTATATCCAGAAGCATTAGTGTGCTAATCAACAGCTATGTGATGCCTTAAATATGTCAGTACTATCAAACTGAGAATGTGCTTGCAAAAGAGCAGAAAGAGAATACTGGAATTATTACTTAAATCCTGATACATCATTTATCCTTCTCTTTCTCACCTTTGTATATTTATGCATCCATAAATCCTGATAAATTCCTGTAAGGAATGATTATTAGTTAACTGCTTGCTTATCCATTCTATCTGATGGCTCACAGTTTGTTGCATGTAATTTTTGCAGTAGCTGACTTTAGTTAAAGAGCATTCCACGGAGTAAGCCTGCATGCAGCTTTTCCAGCTGAGCTGGAGAGATGAGCCATGCTGCAGGAGTGTGTCAAAAATAATCTGCTGCCTGTACACTTCCCTTATCTGTCATAGCTCTGTGGATGTGAGCACCATGGGTGTTCTGTGCAGAAAACAAAATGGGATGTTACTCCAATCCTTGTCAGAATCCTGGTTTAGCCTTTTACTTTATTGGTGGTAACAATCCATCCTGGCAGTTAGATATATTTTAGTGTTAATTGAATATATTTCAGCCTCAGAGGTGAAACTTTGTTTCTAAGTTTTATTGTTCAGCTTTAGAAGCAGTGGTAAATCTGTGAACATGAATAAAAGCAAGGACAGGAGGCAGTTTCCTTTTCCCATCGAATCTATTGAGTCAGTATTTTCATGGGTGATGATGGATGGCAAATTGATGGACTGATGCAGTCCTTCCTGCTCAGAGGCCTAAATTTTATCTTGAAATATGCTTATTAAACTGGAATGTATTAATATTTTATTAGTAAGTCATCTGCCCATTTTAGCTGTTAGTGTATTATCTGCCTTGAATTAGATACTTATTTAATACTTCACCTTGCTCAGTACCATAATTTAGAAATAAAAATAATTTAAATAGCATATTACATTATATTTAATAATGCATTATTGCTTTGTGTTAGAGAAGCTACAAGAGTTCATAAAGCTGGAAAGATGATAATAGCCTTATTTCATTTCAACGTGGTGGGTTTCAGGATGTTTTTAAAAGGTCAAGTGGTTCCCTGAGAAAAAGTAGATGTGTAAATTGTGCTAGCAGAGCTATTTTCTTTCTAAAGTTGATCTTTTTCCCATTTAACATTGCAAAAGTGTTTCAAAGTAGAAGTCAGGTCTACACTGTGGGTATTGCATCAGCCAATGAATTTTGTAAAACAAAATGAAAAATTAAACATATTGACAGTGGAATAGCGATTATCTATTTCCTTGCAATTTCATATGTGCTTAAATAGTTCAATATTGATTGTCTCTTCATTCTGGTGTTTCAGCTCAGATTTGTTCTGAAAATCAAGCCAATAAATTTAGACCTACATGAAAGCTGGCTGTCAGCCCTGCACTGCCTATCCAAAATGTGGTCTCATTAACTTTTGAAACAGAATAGCCCCTGATATGAAAGTGTGTCCTGGGCAAGAGCTTAAAGCATAGGGATGTCTTGGTTTAGCTGGTGCAGGATCCACGTGTTAGGACTGGCTTTGGAGTCACTGGCTTTCTCTTCTGGAGGCCCAAGGCTACCTTGACACCACCTGTCATCTGAAGACATCCCAGGAGAGATCTGTTCAGAGACATCTTCAGGCATGGAAAGCACCAGAAAATTGCTTCTGTGCTCGATGCTCAGTGTGTCTTTATGGGCTTCAGAAGAATAGGGTGCACTGAAATGGGCTTTCCACAGATGTGGTTTGTGCCAACACTGACAGCCCTTCTCCTGCCTGTTCCCTACACAGGGTCTTTATTCAGCAGCAGGTCTTTGTCCTATTTTTAAACAGAGAATAGGAGAAATCATGAAGCAGAGATACCAGGAGAGTGATAAATGTGTTATGGTAACCAGACTTTCCCTCCCTTGAGAACTTCCTAAACCACAGAAGAAGCAAAATATAGAAGAGTTTTGAATATAGAAATTCAGAGTTTCTGACCACTGAACTTCTTGATTCTCTTCAAAATTGCCATCTCAAAACAAAATCAAATGTTTCCCAACAATTCTTAGTATTCTGGGCTGTAAAACACACACATACAAAAAAAGATATAAAACATAATCAATCACAAGGGGAAGACCTTAGCTAACTGGAAATGTCTTGCAGATTATTAGAAAATTAGCTGCATTTTATAGAAAGTTAAAGTGGTATGCAACATATCTTAGGTTAAAGGGGAATTTTTAGTGATTTTTTAAAAAAATATATAAATAACAAATCAGATTGTTTCAATTTTTAACAGTTTTAAATTTAGCAATTTTAAACCTCTGCTGGGAGTCTACTCAAAGCCATTATGCTTTTTCATGGTGGTCTTCTCGTTATACTTCTGCAGTCCTAAAGTACTCCTCTGCTATTATCTCAGTGAGCATCTCTTTCTATTATTTACAGTTTCTGTTTCTATGTCTTGCCAGAAGCATTAAAACCCCCCTATTATGTGCAAGTTTAAACCTTTCCATTTGAAACAGATTATTCTTTTACAGTAAAATGTCTGCAAGGCTTGAATACATAAATTGAAATGCCACTTTTAGACAGAACTGAAAGTCTTGAGCTTGTTTTGGCCAAGGGCTAGGGTTTTTTTTTTGGGTTGTTTTTGTTTTGTTTTGTTTTGTTTTTTTGCCTGCACTGCTGACACAGAACAGATTTTTATCTCTTAAATACCATTTTCTGTCCATATGGGCACATTTGGTTTTTTCTGCTTGGCAAAATCTGGTCCAAATAATGACCTCTGTTTTGTTCCTGTTGGCTTGTGTGTAATTATGCTTGTCCCTAGGAGAACAAGATGATACAGCCTGGGCAAGTGAAGCAAGTGTGACAAAGCACCTGCATGTCCCAGGACTTTGAGACATTGGGGTTAACTCCAGCATCTTCATATTTTGTGAAATAATGTGAAATTGACTTTTTAAAAATTTACAGCTGCAATGAAGTTAGTTTGTGTGCTGTTGATGAAGGATGATGCTGAGTGCTTTGGATTTCTCACAATGTTTATGAATCTGGTCATGTAATAATGAGCATGACTTTATCTGTACCCTGCACTGCCGCTGAACAGTCTGCTAAAGCAGTCCAATTGCAGCAGATTTGGAGATCACAACTGAAGGCCAATACTCTATTTTCTCTTATCAACCACATAACCAAGAGCAGGATTTAACTCCAGAAGATTTTTCCAATTGTTTCAGGTAACTTTTCATGTTGCAAATTGTCCACAAATAACTTATGGGAAAAATAGATTTTTCCAAAGCCTTTCACTGACTAGAATTAAATGCAAGGATATGAGTAATGACCTTTTGACAGTTTGTCCTTATTCTGATCTCGGAACTTATGTGGTGATTAAATTTAATTAGGAGACTTACCACGCAGTTAAAAAGTTCTTTTTTATTGATGGCTTCTACCTGAATACGGGATATTCATGGAGATACAGCCCAGTGGGAATTTAAAACGAGAGTTGAGCACAGTGTTTCCCATTTGCCGTTGTTCATTTATATAATGTATTGTTTCTGTCAAGAGACATTCTATATAGTACCTCTTTTCTAGCATGAAATGAAGATCATCCAGATTGCTACCTGAGCAAAAGTCAGTAGAACACCCTCAGTAACTGCTGTCTCAGATCAAGCTAATTTTCAATGCAATAGGCTTGAAACATTCTCTGTTTTCCAGTTGTTGAAAATCTATTGAATAAGAAACTGCTTACAGTCAATTTCTGGTTAAATTTAAATAGAAAAGGTAACCTTAAATGCTGTGACATTATGATTTAGAAACACTTCAGAGTCCTTTCACCTTAGAGAACTACAAAATGTCACTCTTGGGGTAATGTGGGGCATGGTACCATACTTGAAACAATTCATTCTTCTTCAGTGGTTCCTATCAATTTTCCTGCTTGTTTTAGCAGCAGGCCTATAATATTAGCTCCTTTACTGCCTACACAGGCAGTACAAAGCATCTGTGTAAAACTCCAGATAACAAAATATGACCTTTAATTTATCAGACAAGTCTTATGTTTTCTTATCTTGTTGCTTTTCATCTTCTCTTGCTTGTTTTTTGTTATAATACACCAATCTCTCAAAATAAGCCATCCAGCTCTGCACAAACTGAGACAGATACTGCATTATAGTGAGGAAGTGAGAGTCAGGAAGTGCACACTCTTCATTTAATTACTAATTAATCCAGTGAAAAATAATCAGAAACAAAACAGGGCAGAAGGTGGTTGATATGAGGGTTCAGTTCCCCCTGAGAGGTTAATGAGAGTTCGCAGTTTAATCCTGTAGAAAGTTGTAAAAATATTATTTGCTTTGTTTAATACGCAAGCGTGAAATAAGGAGCTTACAGGTGAATGTTGGATGTTTTGGTACAGTCTGTAGGATAAATGGACATCTTTCAATAGATGTAGTAATTGTATTCTTAATGGCAAACCTAAGTTTTGCTTTGTTTTTAGCAGAGTTATAAGCCTCTAGTGAGAGATTTTACTCTGCTATGAAGACTGCTATCAGTCATTCTGTGGGCAAATAGTCTCTTTGGATACTTAATATTCATTATAAGGAATTTGGGAGTTCCTGTAGGGTGTAAGGGATCGTATTATATTATGGTCATTTAGTATGGACTTGCCAGGCTTGACACTTCAGAATTTGGAGAAATTGTACTTCTTGGTGGTTTCTCTCTTTATAGGTTAAATTTTCTCAAGAAAGTAAGGCATTAAAGAGCTGCACTCTTACTTTTTTGCTACAGGTTCCTTCTCTAACTCAAGAGTTTCTTTGCACTTTTATCTTCTCATTGAGCTGATGGTAAGGTTTGTTCAAAATAGTCACATTCTGCAACTTTTGTGTACCTTCCCTCCAAGCAGTGGAGGAGGCCCAAATCAGCCTTCTGGGTATGTAACTCTTCATGCAACTTCTGCAAGACTGGCCACTGCATCCTCCTGTGTCTCTCCCCACACACTGTCACAAGTAACCTTGGCATCTTTCGGCAGCAGAAAAGGGACATACACCTTCATCTGATCCATCCAGAGCTCACTCCTGAGTCAAACTCTGGCTAGACAAGTCTGTAGGCACTCAGCAAAAATACAGGTCAGAGCAGTGTCCCCCACTAACACAATGGCTTAATGAGGTGAACTTGGACCTCTTCTCTACCCCATGCAACCCAGTCTCAAGAATGTGTGCACAATAAATGGAAATAGATTATATGAAAGAACTTTAGTATGGGCCATTACTGAGATGGTTATTTCATTTCCTGGCCAGTGAAACTGTTTGTGGACTGTTGGCCCTGTATCCCACCCAGAGCTGCTGCGGCTTCCTCTCACATCATGCCACTGATATTTCAGTCAGATTTTCACCCCTTACTGCATCTGGAGGAATGATGTGGGTCTCTGTCTTCCTCTTGCAGATGTCAGGGGAGTCATGATTCAGAAAGAGCAGTATCAAGGTCATGATGAGCAAAACTAGGGAGAGAGGGTTGTTTATAAATGGAGATAGACCTTCATTTCATCACTTTGTTGTTTATTTCCCTAACAGATCACTGGGACTAACAATGTGAATTTGTATTCTGTTAAAGGGTTTGTTTCAAAGAAAATATTCTCTAGTCTAGGTTGCTCTTCACAGACTCACGATTTTCAACCTTCTTACTTATTCCCTTTCAAGGATGCTGCTATTTCACATCAATAACTGACACCTTTATTTCAGAGCACAAAATAGAATTACACTCCAGCCCTGACAATATAATAAATCAGGAGGGATAAAATACATATTAGTGAAGTTCGCATAGTTGGTTTGTCCCAGCTGACCTATAGATATAAAGGTATGATTAAAGTTTTTTTGGACTGCTTCTTCTCAGCTGTGACACAAGATTTAACTCTGACTCAAAGATTTGACCTTTGCTGCTCTTCTCTGCTTACCTTGATTCTTTGGAATTATTGTTATTCCCTTGAAGCCTTTCTGCCAGTATGGAATTAGCACTCTGTTGTGACAAAATATTGTCTATTTGGCAGAAGAATGAAGCCATCTAGAATTCAATCAGGTTAGACAATGTCATGGTGCACATCCTGAGTGAATCATTTCCACCCAGCTTTTTTAATCAAAGAAATCTTGGCCATATAACCTGGAAGAGTAATGCTGGATAGTCACATAGCTGTCTACAATTAAAGTTTAGGCACATCAGGGGTTTTTTTTATGAATTACGATTGAAAGGATGCCTGCCAGAGCACTTAATCTTTCAGATGCATAACAGAATAAAATCTCAAAGCCACAGGTTTATTTAGAGTATGAAAAAATTTATTAACCTTCTTGGAAGTGTTTTTACTGAAGAAGTTCCTTGTGGTTCACCATATTGGTAAAAGCAAGCATAAATAAAGAAAGGTAGAGAAACGTGAACTGAATACTCCTGAGGAAAACAATCTGTGGTATTTATGATTTCTCCACTGGGGATGAGATTATAAGATGAGGGAAATGCATAGTTTTACTGGATCCATCCAGATTCGTTGTAGCTGAGTGTATGACCCAAACCAGCTGTTTGGAAAAAAGCAGTTATTGAAATTATGCATGTTTTTCATTATGTAGTAAATAGGACTTTTGTTGCTTTTAATGGAATTTCTGTTATTTTCAATTCTATGTATAATTTTTTTCATGTAGTTGTTACATGTCTACATCATTTTTGGTTTCATCATTACTGAATTGTAATGATTTCACAATGGTTTCATCATTACTGAATCCATATGTTCTCCTTGAAACTAAATCCAGATAAGTTCCACACCATTTCCCCCTAGCCTTTCCATTTATATTATACACGAGAATAATTTAAGCTAATGTAATAGTGTCAAATTGAGATGTATTTCACAGTAAACTTTTCCTCTGATGAGGAATGGGCTAATGTAATCAGCAATTATTTTTTGTGTGACCTTTACAAATCGAATTGTTATTTCCTTGCTTTTCATTTGAATTTTGCTCCCAGTGGTGCAGGACTGCTCCAGCTAGTATAAAACATAATTTATTGATAGAATCACATTATAATAGTCTCAAAATACATACATATTGTATGTTTTAATGAAATAATTCAAAGAAATGTGTAAGCTGGCCAAGATTAAATGTATGCTATTAATTCACAGAGGAGTTTTCAGAATCACCATAGAGATGTCCCAGAGCAGCTGCAGAGCAGTGAGAGTGGACCTTGCCTAGGATAGATCCTATGTTAGTCATGGAATTACAGCTGAGAGTTGCAATAGCATTAAGGATCCAGTCTGGTGGCTCTAGGGGGTCCTCTTACACATGTTCCTGATTGGCACCTACTAGGTGAATAAACAACACAGTTTAATGCCTTCCCAATATGGGCAGTTGTGAACACTTTGCAATAACTGCCCTGGTTCTTTGGGGATCTAGAGAACATTTGTTCACGACAGGCATCCAGTGAGTAACCGTGCATGAAGTTGATGAGTGAATGATGATCTCTATCCATGAGACTTATTTCCATCATGTTAAATGCATTTCTTATGCCCACAGAGCTCTTCTGAACAACTTAGCCTTCCTTATAAATCACATAGAAGAATTTCACCCACTCCCCCATTTTTTTTTAAAAATATAGATAAGCAAAAAAAAAAAGATACGCAACACTAACTAAAACTCATGATTCATTCACTTTAAGTTAAGGAAACCTTTTAGAAATAGGATGTTCTCTCACTTATTCAGTGACTCAACTGATAAAGCCTCAATAAAAACTGTTGAAACATCTTATTGAAAAGCTAAATGTGTTAAAAATAACTGACAGTCAGAAAATATAAATTATTAGTTCACTTGATTAGGTATACATATATACACACATATTTTGATGGAAGATACAAATCCAGAACAGAAACATGTAGGATCATACAATTAAGATGGGGTTTTTTGTTCCTGTGTTGGTCACATGACATTTCTTATGGGTTTTTTTTCTGGTACTTCTCAAATTTCCATTTAGTCACCGGAAGTTTGCTGTAAGAAAAGGAGGCCAGGATGAAGAGAAGCAATTTTAAAGATCATAACAGGAACAAAAAATTAAAATTTTCTGTATTCTAACATAATCACAGTAGTTGTGTTGCGATGTGTTTGATTCTGAGTTTTCACTTTCATGGAGAAGTACAAAAGGGAAAGTTTCAGTAAAATATTTGATGTTCAGTTTCAGTTCTGTTTTATAGAAAATATATCTAAATGCTGAGAACAGAGAGAAATGTACATAGAAACAAAATGTACATATTTTATATATATGCATATATGTTCATGTACTTTTTAATATGACATGCACTTAGATGTTCACATAGTATATTTACTCAGAGAAGTTGCAGAACCACCTTCTGTGGTTGTCCAAAGAAGTTGTGGATGCTCCATCTCTGGAAAGGCTCAAGGACAGGTCAAAAGTGCTTTGAGCAACCCGACCTAGTGAAAGGTGTCTTTATTCATAGTGGGGAGTGGGAAAAGATGATCTTCAAATGTCCCTTCCAACCCAAACCATTTTATGATTTGATATTGGAAAGGGAGCGAACAGGAAAAGGCCATCTCCTCAAAAGCAAATAGGTTAGCTTCTGGCATGGTGAAGGATGTCCATGCTAAACCAAGGGAGGGATGCATGAAACATGGAAAATAGCAGTCCTCAGCACTGCAGAATAAATATCTGCATGGTTTCATTTGCAATTCTGGGGTGCTATTGTACTGATTCTTCCCCGCAAGCCTGTCATGGCTTGTAATTTTATGACAAACTGGAACACTGATCTCCTGAATTTGGGTAAAATTTCTGTTTGACAGTTAGCAGTAGGATCCTTCTAGCTCAAGAACATCTCTTTCTGAGCACTATGTGGGCTTGCTGCAGTGTGTGCTTACGTTTCCACTGCATACAGGACTTGGTTTCTTGAATGGTTTGGTGGGTTTTGAAGTCAAAGAAAATAGGCACATTGGAACCAATAAGATTGACATTGTATTTGGACATGATTTATGAATGCCTGCTTTCTACTCATTTTACTCTTCTTATCTCTCAGATTCTTTAGTAATACAAATGAGTAAAATGAAAGAAAAAGATATTGTTGGTCTAAAACTCTAGTGTCACCAAAAGCCTATACACTGAAGGAAATATTTAGGTTTGCCATTCTGCTAAGTAGCTTTCTAAGTGGTATTTTGAGGGATCACAGCTTTATCACCCAAACAGAAAAAAATGTAATTACAAATAAATATTTAAAGTGTTTCGCTAATTATTCCTCATCTGCTATATTTCTGACTGTACCAGCCTTATTTTATCTCACTGTTTTAGTCAAAGAAGTCAGAGATTTCTGCACTGACTGAGAATAGATGCAGTTGGCAAATATGACAAGTTTATCCTTTGCATTGCTAGGTTCTGGTTAGTTCCTAATTTATGAAAACCCACCACAGATGGCCTCTTGCTAAATTTTAAAGCACTTCCATGTTTCAGAACCAAGCTACCTTTCAGCAAGTCACTTTTGTCAAAGCCTTGGTGTTCCTTCAAGACATTGTCAAGAAGTCCTAAGACAATGTACAAACTGTGAATGCTCTGGTCTGTTCTGTACAATGTATTTGACTCTCTGGATTTTATTTAAATGAAGCGAAGAAATGTATATATTTTCTGCTTAGGAATAAGTTACAGCAGGACTATTATTAGACAGAAGAAGTAAGTGTGCCTTAGATGGTGATTAAGAGTTGTGTTCTTCTTCTTTAAATGACTAACCTGGAGTGAGAGTTTGGATGTCTTTTGAAAACTTAAACCTGTTTCACCTGAACATGTTTAACTAGTTAATAAGAAACATCAAAAAAGACAAAACCCTGAGGTCAACTATCATTTTTTTTGTAAAGCCATTCGATGATGTTTAAATTTGTTTTTTGGGTCTGTCTATAATATAAGTTTAATAACCTAGCTCAAATGCAGATTTCTAATTTTCAATTAACATAGGAATAATTTTGTTTGCTAAAATAAAATAAATGAATGATTGAAAAGTCTGAACCATGAAATGTTCTAGGTAGCACTTTTTAAAATTCCAAATTTCAAAAAATCATGTGGCAACTGTATAGCTCAAGCTTTAAGTATTAACTTTTAACCTTTGACCTTACAGATTTTAACCAATGAAATGTCTCTTTAAACTTTAAAGGAAACAATGATAACGAGCGCCTGGCGATTGCTAGACAGCGAATTCCATATCGACTTGGTCGAGTAGTTGATGAATGGCTACTCGACAAAGGTAAAAAACATTGATTAAAACTTCAAATAAAAAAATAATTTGAACATAACCAAGTAGTGCTTCATTGTAACACTAATAAACATAAAAAATAAATTTCAGTAAAACTAAATTAAAACAAATTTTAAAAAGTAAAATATAGAGTAATATTTGCATACCTTGTATAATAATTTCTATACATTTCTAGAAGTACCAGCTGTTTAATAATCTTACCCTGTTAACTTAAGGTTAAAGGGACTGTTAAATATAATCCACTAACTCAATCTATGAAGGTACTCATAGCAAACATTAACCAAAAATTATAAATCATTCATAGATTATATTACATGTTCCAGCATCTAAATTATTAACTAAAAATATCTGTAGTTATGATATCTTCATTATGGTCCTGAAAAAAAATTTGTATAAACTGTAGGTATCTTAAATAGTGGGCAATATGAATTGCCAATCAAAATGAAGTCCCTTTAACGTTTGCAACCTTCTAAGGGGATTTTGGAACAAACACTAATTAAAACAGAACTTAAAGTTGTGTGCATGCTTTTTGTGAGCAGAAACTAAATAGTCACTAAAGTGACTATTCCATTTACTAAGAGTGGTACTGTTGCTGAGGATTTCTCTGTTTAATGGAAATGTGCCATGATTTCTCCATCGGTATGTGTATCATTTCTGAAGCCGCTTTTACATCTAAAATCTTTTATTTTAATTGATAGTCTTGCTGAAAGCCAATCAGACATCAATTTTTGAATCTGCCTCTGAGATACTCAGTGTGAACAATGTGTTTCTTTTCAGTGTGTATGTTGAAGGGAAATAAAACATTTAAATAAAAAAGGAAATATTTAATTAAAAATGTAAATATTTATTTATATAGAGATGCAACTGATTACTGCATAAATTCTTTAAAATTCACTTGACCTAGTGACTTGATGGCATGTATATATAAACTTTGTGTGTATATACATATTTTGATATGTCTATACATACATAAACTCACTTGTACATAAAGCTATAGGCTCTATGCTGCATTGCATGGGAAAAAAAACTTTTAAATGTTGGCAGACTTGAAGAAAAAGTTATCTTAAGGAATTAGAAAACCTGGCATTCTTGAGACACACCAAAATGTTAACACCGCTTTCAGGTAAAAGGGAGAGGGGTATATCTTGTAGTGCCAAACACATTTGCAAATATATTTGATTGGCCTTTTAGCAAAAAACACATAAATCCCAAAACGTTGTAAATTAAGAAAAATGCAAACACTCTCAAAATTTATGCATTTCATGGACACCTCATTAAAAAGCAATGAATTATGAGTCAAATCCTTTTCTTATAGTTTATTGCTCTCATTTTTCACCCCATGACAATCTGTTATCACTCGTGTAGAGTACAGCGTTCACAGTCAACATTTCTGCATGTATATAATATTATCTTCACAGGGCGTCAGCTCACAATCTTCAATAGCCAAGCAACCATAAAAATTGGAGGCAAGGAACGTGGCCACCCTTTCCAAGGCCAGCTCTCTGGTCTTTACTACAATGGCTTGAAAGTTCTGAATATGGCAGCAGAAAATGATGCCAACATCGTGATAGAAGGAAATGTGAGACTTGTTGGTGAAGTGCCTTCCTCTATGACAACCGAGTCCACAGCCACCGCGATGCAGTCGGAGATGTCCACGTCAGTCATGGAAACAACCACCACCTTGGCCACAAGCACCGCCAGAAGAGGAAAGGCTCCGACCAAAGAACCCATTGGTCAGGTTAGTCAGCTTCCTCGCCTTTTGCAAATATCTTCTCACCTCTGAATGTGGCTTCCTTTGTCGCATTTCCGTGGCAAATGAAATTGTTCCTGTTAAGGAAATGCATGAGTTACAGTTGAATGTTCTGTACCATACACGGCTCATGGATGTGATGTTCATCAGCATTTTGAGGGAAAGTAAAGGCTTGCTTTGCTTTTCTTCTAAATTAGGCAAACTTACCAGTTCAGATTGTTCTGGAGCTGAGTTATATTGCTCTTTCTTCCATCTTCATAGTGGTGCATATTTTTAAATACCCTTTCTTCCTTTGATGGCTTACATCGATTACTTTCAATGTAGGAATGCAGGATGTCTGGAATTAGAGATAATGAAATGAAGTGTGGCTTTATCCATGAGATAGAGAAAAGAGACCCAGTTTTAAGAGAGAACCGGAAGGAGGTGTGAAGACAAAAAGTTGCAAGAGGCTGGAAAAGAGGGAATTAGCACTTTCTCTAGTCCCACAATTGATCATCTTCTCTGGCAGTACTCCTCATAAGAGGCAGTGGCAGCAGAGGGAATTAAGAGCACTCTGCACCATGGGAGACAGCCTCCAAGTCATGGGCTATTGTTCAGTGTTTGTTGAGGTTATTTGCAACCCATGGATTTGGTGATATATTTAGTTGCTTTCAGTTTTTTTCGGGATCGCTGTATAATATTGGGGAAATGTAACTATTGGGAAAGGGGAGGAGAAAAACAGGTGAGTGAATTAAGTACCTCCAACTTGTGTATACCCTGAGTAACAGCAGTCAGACGCCGTGCTTTAAAAACCTAAAATTTATCAAGATGTTCCTATAGTGGGGAAGATTCCTTTATATTTATTGTTTCTTAAAAAACAAAAACAAAACCAAAACAGATGAAACAAACAAAAAACCCTCAACCATACCAAGAAAAAAAGATACACTGCTAAAAGCTTTTCTTATGTTCTTTTTCTTCACAAGCTTGTTTGTGTGCCCAGTGTGCCACCAAGCCATGACAGACAGCTGCACTCCTGAGATCCAGAAGTAGGACAAGGAACACAGAAAGCATCATGAGGGAGGGACAGGATGTGCTGAATAAGGTTCATTTTCTCAAGAATGAAGCACATGCAGATTAGACAGAGGCTGAGGTCAGGTTGTCTGGTTTTTGTGTAAAAAATCAAGTCACAGAATGAATTGGGACCTCAAACTTGACACTTCAGCTTTTCCGTCTGTAGTATCTTTGTATGCTTTGTAATATGGATCAAACGGTACAGTAAAGTAAAAGTAAAAATTGTTATTTAACAGACTTGAAGCAGTACATGTAAGCTATAAATGATCCTTAAGAAAAAGCTTTTTAACTTGCAGATTGCAGGAGGTTTTCATAATTATCGTAGCGAGTTACAGAGTTTTAATAAATAGTAATACATTTTCTTTGTTCTTAATTCTGTTTTAAATTGTATCTTGCACTGTATTATCCAACTAGTCTGACCTCAGTATTTGCAGCAACAAAAGCTAAGGCTTCACCAAATTTACCAAAGGGAAGATAGTCTCTAAAACTGTAGAACACTCTCATGGTGTGGAATAATTTGGGCTAAATTAATGTTACTAAATTAAAATTAAACAAAGTTAAGTTGTTCTGTCAGTTCCCAGCATACTGTTTGCCTCTGCCACTGTCTCATGTAACTCTCAGGCACAATTTTGGATGAAAAATGTGACAAGGACCATTCTCAGCTGGCACCTTGCATGATCTGTGGGCAGCAGGAATTTACTGGTATAATTGCTTTGCCAGTTGTCCTCAGTTTCTGGGAGTACTCCCCAGTATAATTTGCACATTATTTGCATGTTTAGCCATTAAGACTTTTTTTTTTTGAGGTGTTCCAATGGGATACTTTTGAAAGAAAATTTTCTTAAGCTAACAACTCTGGTGAGGTGTAAGTTTCTCTGAAAAGGGAAACTAAGACAATTAGGGCAAAATGATCTTCCAAAGCTGATCTGTTTCTAGGCTCTGAAATAAGATGTGGCCCTTTTTGACTCTATCAGAACAACTACTCAATTATTTACAGAAGCTCGCTGCCACTGGGGCTGAGTGGCCTCAAGGCAGTTGTGCCATTTCCTCATCCCTTTTTGGCTGAAGTGGCTATGCCAAAATACCATGAGCTCTTTGATACCTTACCACGAGGAGCTTCCAGCAGGCTCCAGGAGCACACAGAAGTGCAGAGCATCTTTGCAAACCAGGTTCTGAGGGTGAAGGTTTTGATCAGCCTCTCTCACCTGTTAGCGTGGCTGGAGCAAGGACTTCATGCATCTGATGGGAAACTCCTGATTTAGGAGCCTGAAAGCAACATTTGTGAGGAAAGCATTCCATGGTAACATCACTGCAGCACTTGGGGCATCCTGAGTGTATAAATGAGCATTCTTGACTCCATCTATGTCTTAATGTCTTGCCTGGTAGAATCTCTGTGTGTCATTTCATTCACTTAATTAGTCAGGGAAAGCACTGGAACACAGTACAAATCAGGGCCATGACTGGATTTAAAGAGATTGATAACCTCCCAAAATCAGAACTGAAATTTGTCTGCAGGATGCTCTACTATTCATGTAAAAAAGACCTAGGAAGCTACTAAATCACCTTAGGGACATAATTTCTTCTCTTCATTCATACCTGGTTCTCATTGTAATTGCATGTAATAATTTCTGAGCTTGTGACCCAAAGGGTTCCCATGGCTCTGTCCTGCAGGGTGCTGAGTAATCACTTTCCACCTTGATGTAACTGGAGATGATGGCACTCACCATCTTCTGAAAAAAAAAGTCTACCTTTGACTTCTTCATTCTCTTTCATTTTTGTCCTTTACATTTTTTTTCTGATTTTTGCTTATATATAACCTTTGCAGTGGTGTCAACTACATTGACATACGGTAATGCACAAGAAGAAAAGTTACCTCTCCAGCATTAATTAGGTTACTGAGGAAAATATGCAGCTGAACAGCAATTGCTACTGAAAAAACCCTACATTACTGCAAACCCGTGCATGGTTGAAATAGAATAGAAGCAAATGATCTAATCAGTCAGAGATTGTTTGCTCCATTTGCAGAGGTATTGAATTCAATTAAAGTTTGAAATACTTAAAGAAGATAATTTAAATCTCTATTTATAGGAAAGGTTCTTTTTAAAAATCTACAATGTTTAATTGACGGAGTCTCTGCTCCCTCACAGACATTAACAAAAGCAGCATATGATGCAAGATACACATGGGACTTTCAGAAAGTATGTTGAATACTGTTGTGCATGATTTTAGATGAAGGAGGTCTTAGTGCTTGTGAGAAAGAAATGCTTTTTGCTGAAGACTCTAAATGAAGGTTTTCCCAGCTTGGAAATATTTTAACAATGAATGTTTTGGTGAGGACAGACATCTTAATTATTGCACTGGGAAATGTAAATTTTTCAGAGGGGAGGAAGGTACTCGGAGCTTATTGAATGTCAATAGTAGGTGAATGCCTGATTTTCCTTAGTGCCTTAAATCCTCCCCCTACTCCCCCTTTGATTATAATGGCATTCAAGCTGTCAGCCTTCATGTAAGGCACTGTAAACACAGAGGAAGTGAAAGTCCCTGCCTCCAGTATCTCCTAGAATAAACGAAAGGTATCAGGTAAGAAGGAGGGAACAAAGAGGAAATCAAGAGGTGGGAGGAAGAGGGAAATAAAGCAAGCATTGTGTTGTTTCAGTGTTGATAAGTGTACAGATTTTCAGCCATTGTAGGAGGGACACTTTACTGCCCTGTGGTTTTTCTATCCAGGTTTTTCAGACAGCTGTAGGATCACTGCAGAGCTAAATTTAAGGGCTGGGCTGCCTGGTCAAGCAGTTGGTGCAAAACTGGCACCAGCTGAGTGGTCAGTGAGATGTTTCCTCTGCTTCTCACTTTGCCACTGACACCTGGGGGAAGCCCTGATCACTGGCACGGGAGCTGAGGATTGCAGGAGAGGAGGTCCTTTGCTCCTCCTACACTGCATGGGAGAAGGCTCAACATTTTGCCTACCTTTATGAGCATGGAAAGAAATCCCTCAGCTTAATTTTTTGCAAGAACAGGACTTATTTTAAATGAAAATATGTGTTGCAAACTTTTAGGGAGCCTTAGGTATGCACTTGGACTCAGAAATCATGAATTTGGTCTAAGAATATCACTTTTTATGAAGTTATTCAGCAAAATGATACAGTTAAGTTCTTACTTCTTTTTGTCTTTTATTTTTAACACTTTAAAAAAGTCTAATTTGCAAGTTTTTCTATTCAGTCATGAAGGTGATAAACATCTTTTAAAACTGAAAATAAAGATTCTCATGTTGTAGAACTCCAGGAGCTGAAATGTTAAGCTAAACACTGAGTACTGCAAGGCTTGCAATAAAAATTGCAAGAGTTGGCAGAAGCCTGAAAGGCTTCAAAAGGACTTAGAGAATGGGTTTTGCTTGAATTAGGAAAACCCAATCAGGCCTTTAGTATCTCTTTGGCACAGCTTTGTGAATCTCTATTAACTGGAAATCATAAATGAAGTGATAGTAAATCAAGAATAATATGCTCATTTCTCATCCCTTTCTAAGGATTTGATTATGATAGCCTATCCACAGAGCAGCCTCTACTCTCACGCACTGGAAACCGCTTCTGAAATTGTGTGCAAAATAGCTTTTTTATTTTCCATAACGTATTCTGGCAGTCCTCTTTGTTCTCATCAGGGTGGGTTCTTATCAATAACACTAAGCCACTTAGCCAGCAATTGCTATATACTGTGAGATGATTATATGTTGGGGAACAATAAGCACTGATTTTTGGTCAGGCAGAACTAAATCAATGAACTAAAGTTTGGTCAGTTGCCCTGGAGGGCATACATCAGGTGAAGGGTATGTTTCCTTACATATATTGAAGCAACAGATTTTAATGACATTCATTGTAGCAGGGACAATGACAGGCTTGGCTCAGAGACTTCACCTGCCAAATAAAAACAAGCACTGCCAAAAACACAGTTGTTATCCATGGAAAGAGTTCAATTTTAAGAATGATAGTTGAACACATGACCTCTGCACAGGGCAGTAAATGGAGACACACTGATCATTAAATGAATGAAGATAACATTAATAGGACAATGAGTTTTTTCTGCCCATTTTGGTTTAAAATTATGTACTGTATGGTTTGCAAAGTCTTGTTTCTATGCACAGGCATTGTGTTCTTATAATGTATCTGTTTCCACTTCTTTCCCTAGATGTCACACCAGCTTGTCCAAAGTTCATCAGCCCCAGTGGGCAAAGCTCTTCCCCAGGGCTCAGATAAATCACAAGGATTTGACTCAGCAGTTGCTCACTAGTGTAAAGTGAATCCCACAGCTTCCAGTATCCCAGAGCTCAGCACCTGTACATGTCCCATAGATGACAGATCCTGGGAACTGTGAGCATTCAGGACACATCTCATTTGGAAGAGCACACATTTCAATTTCAGATAGACATAAATTTAACTAGGTGCATGAAACCCATGCACTTTTCCTTGTTTTTTTGTTTTTTTTTTTTTAGATATTAAGAATTTTAAGATTCTTTTAGTGATTATTGATTAATTGCTTTAAAACATAATTGTCAACATCACTGACATTCAAGATGTCTAAAAAATTGAAAAGAGGATACAGTGAACATTAAACTTCTCTCTCTTTGTTTTAATATTTGCTACCTGCTCACATTTGATTTTCCCATTCTACGGCAAAATATTTGCATATTGAATATTGGCTTTTCAGTTGGAGTACTGAAGTTGTGTAAATAGGGTGGCTTTAGAAAATCACTATTCAGTACAATTGCCTCTTGAACTGGCTCGTTGGTTTGTTGTTTTCAAGTATGACTTATAGGATCTCATGGTTGTCTCTCTGTCCCTCTTAATAAATATTGCATTCATTGACCAATTCAGTCAAATCTGGTTCAGCATAAAGATTTCAATGATATTAAGCTCCCAGAGAAGCTAAATTGTGTCGGTTCTGGTGCCCATTCTGGTCTTCTGTTGCATATTGCAGAGACAGGTCCTCCTCTGCTTTGTGTTTAAAAAGCAAAGATGAAAAAGAAAAACAAAGTCTATGTGTGTCAAAAAGTTCCTCAGACTCATTAATGTCTCTATATTCCAACAATGTTTTCAAAAATCTTATCCTATGACACTTTTATATAAATACTCTAACAGTATCCTTAATTGTGCCAAGCTCAAAGGATAAGATTTACTGTTAGTTGTTGTTGGCATTTCTTGCAGAGGAATGGTTCTTAGAGGCTCTTTGGAGCATAGTGGAACACCAAAGGCAAATCCTAACCAGTTGCATGGAAAACCACAGGCACAGAAACAACTGAATATGATCAGCAATGCTACTTCATTCCTACTGCACTGCACAATCCAGAAAAGGCTTCCAGTTTGGCTTTAGCTCTGTTGTGGATTAACTTCAAGAGGCACAATCCTGGTGGGATGGGTTTCCAGCCCCTCCAAAAGGAAGACAAACCATGGAATTTCTGTTCAGCCAGTGGGATATGTCTAAAACCTTGAGCACTGCTTTGAAAAACTACCCCCTACGGTGTGTACACACAGGGGAAAAAATCTGCCTGTAAATGAAATTAGAGCAGTTTTAGTAATCCAAATAATGGCAAGATGCTTGCATAAATTGCTGATTAATTAGTTGCAAATAAAATTTCTTTTTAAGCTCAATTTGAGAGAAAAGGATTTCAGGCCACTTGTTGCTTTAATTTTGTTCTTTTGTGTTTACATGACCAAGTTCATATTTGCTTTATTACTTTTTTTTTAACCCAGATTAGTTTTATCCAGTCTCAAATTCTGACACATTATCATTTTTAAACATAGTGAAATTTAGTAAAGCAAACATAACTTGGTACCACTGTTTTTTCATAGCATGCTGCCTTTCTTTATTCCTACCTAGTAAGTTGCTCACGTCATGTTTGGACAACAATATTTCTAAACCATCCCTTTGCATAACGTGGGACAGCATCAAACTGTTGCTGAGCAAAGTCACACTCAAATTTAGGCAGTGATTTGTTGTTGGAGAAATATTTCCCTCACAGTTACACCTCTTCGTGTCAACCTCTTTTCTTAGGAAGGGTCCTCGCATGAAGCAATGCTTGGTTCTGTCTCACACTCTGTGCCTTCCACTGTTCCTTCTCAGTGCCTGCCAACACTCTAAATAAACATCAAGATTACATGGAAATGGGATTGTTTCACCCAGGTGAAACAAGAGATTGTCGCTGAGCTGGTGACCTTTAACTGTACTGTCACACGGCTGTAATGCATTTTTCTGTATTTGGGGTGGCTGAAAAAGGCTGGGTGTGTTACAGTCACTGATTCTCAGTAGCCTTGAAGGATAGAAATCCTTGTATTGTGTCTCAGAGCTTCTGTTCTCCCGTGAAAAGGAAGCGAGAGGCATTCAGTCCCCTTATCATTTTTGTGGAGCCGTGCTAAGCCTGAAGATCTCGTTAACCACTTCCTTTGGTGCATTTTTATGATTGAAGTACTGTGTGTTTTACAAGCTTGGCTCACACAATTTCCTTTCAGAAAGCATGAAATAATACATTCTATTTCTTTTGTGTGTGATTCCTGAGAGCCGAGGGAAAGAAAAGCAAATTGACTCAGGGTGTGACCTTCCTCTCTCAGTGGTGAGAGCCCAGAGCAGGCGCCCTGCCCTGATAAAGCTTCAAAGTGCTGCCACACTTGCAGCCTTCCCAGTGTACTGCAGCAGTGTCAGTCCTGCTGCTGCAGCCAGCCAATGGATTCCAAATGTTTCCACGGCACATGGAGCCGCTGGGAGATGAATTTTCTTTCTGTATCTAATTAATCAGGCTAATTGCTGCAAGTTGCAGTGTTCCACCTCCTTTTATGTGTGGCTGGCAAGGACCTGACTACAACAGTCTGTTCTGTGATGTTTTGTTGAACATCAACCATGTATCAGAGCACTTTAAAATGTAGGTGATACAACTGTATTATGTACTGAAAATTTCCTCCTAACACAACGGTGACAGCAATGTGAGAAAGATTTCTGCTCACAGTTATTAAGACCAAATCTTCATTCACAGGCACGCCTGCTTCATAGACTGCAGATCATTTTCTCTCATCAAACAATTTTTGGGACTTTCAGTTGATAAATTAGTACAGAAGGTTTCTTCAAAACCCTTTTTTTTCCCCTGTGGGTAGTACCAGCATCCTATGTCGGTCTTGAATAACTCAATAAGTACTTTGTGATTTATTGATTTATTTAATTTAATCTGTTAGCTAGAACTTGTCTTCAAATATTTGTTTTCATTTAGTAATCAACAGTTGATTTGAACAGCTGAAACTTATGTTTTGTTTTTATGCTGGCATCACTTCAGAGTTAGATACTTCCTAATAGTTATGTCTTGAAGCTCTTTGCCTAGAACATCTGCAATTTTGTTACGAATAATTTTGTATGCAGTGTTTATTTCTTTGCATAGTTTTTCTTTCACTTAATGAACCTCTGTTGAAATGTCGCTTTTGCATTATGGTTTTGCAAACACACACATATATTTATACATACACACACACACACACACACACACACACACACACATATTTAAAAGCCAGATGAAGTGTTAGATTGGAATTTTTTTAATGTGAACGGGAACAGTAAAGTCTCCAAAAGGACTTAAGGAAGAAAGCTATGGGACTTGCCAGTTTCTCCAAAGAGGGAACATAAATGATGGGCAGGGACATCTGCATTAAGGAAGAGAAGAACTGAATTTTTTCCTTGAATCCAACTATACCACTCTCTCCTAGAAGTGCACAGGAGCATGGGATGAGAAATAGGAACCATTTTCCACTCCAGAACATCTGATATATTCACCAGTTGAACAGAAATCAAATAGGTTTGTATTCTGACCTAGGGGAAATGATACCATCTTCCTCCAGTTCCTCTCCATTAATAAATAACTGAGCACTGTGAGATGATGATGGGCTGAGGATCAAATCCATTCCTGGCTTTGATGTGTTCGGACACATCATCACTACAGACTGTGTCTGTATCTAAAAACACAGGGGTGCAAGTAGCAGGTTTTGGGAGAACATGTAGCTGGTAGAAGTAGTTCTGGAAAGAGCAGAAACCATGGAGGAGGAAGCCCAAGTGAAGAGATTCCATGGTGCTGACATTCCCTCATGTCCTGGAGGAATGAGGCTCACATGGGGAACAAAACACTTGAAGGTGCAGTGTTCTGTGTAATCTTGCTAGGTCTTTAAATCCAGCCACATACTAAATGTTTAGGGCTTTATGGGTGGATCCTGTCGAGAAGAAAGACTGAAGAGGTTGACAGAGCTTTTGAAATGGCCATCAGCTTGCAGGTTTTTCTCAGCTCCCAGCACAACACTACAAATAGAGAGAAGATTCTGACATTTTTATGAATTAAAAAAACAGGATGATGTCAGAACAAAGGGACTAGACATATCTCAAATGACACTTGCATATCATTTGCAGGTTTTTAAAGCAGGACATCATTATCTGTGCTGAGTGATGCTGCAAGGATGCTGTGTGAGGTTCTAAAGTCCATGTAGCCATAGCTGATTCCACTGACTAATGGATCATTTGCTTTTCTCTTCCCATCCAGATTCTCTTGTGATTTTTACAAATGTGCTAGCATTAACAAATTCCAAAGAGAAATAGTCCCCCTTCTTTATGTCTATTTCAGGTCATATTTTGGAAAAATGAGTGTAGATCCTGTCTCCAACATTTCACGAGGCCACAAATTCACTAAAATTAAGTGTCTGGGAATTTTACTGAATGCTTTAGGGACATTCATCTAGACTTAATGCATTCAGGAAAGCTGATAATTCCTTACATTAATATGAAGACTTAGCTGCTTAATTCCAGGCTCCAGAGGTATTGAATATGACAGTCTGAATAAATTTTCTGTAGGTGTGATGGACTTGGTAATTAACTGTTCTAATCCATACCAAAGCATTATCAATACCTTCATATCCCACAGCGAAGGATGGCAGTGGTAGCTAGATCTGTGTTGCCTTTTAAAAATTCAGTATTTGCATATGCATTTGAGTGTATAAACATAATTTTTTTCACTACATTTTTATGGTGAGGTGATGTCCAATTGCAACTAGGATAGCATGAACACTTAAAATATTTCCCTCATAACGACATTAACATTTCTTCTCCCTGGGGTGGTGGTAACTTGTGCCACCACACACAGGAATAGTCTTAGAAATAATATTTTCTAAAGTGATCAAAATGGCCAAATATTATAGTTAAATGAGGCATAAAAGCAGTTGCAGTAATTTCCTTATGAAATGACAGTCATGGTTAAAACCATATGCAGAAGAGAAGGAGTCAGGATGTGGTCATTGCCTTCCCCAATGATTGATGGAAGAATAATTTTTGATGACGCAAAATTGTTTTTCAAACTTCTGTTCAAACCTATTTCTGTGTGATTTTTTTTTTATTATTATTCCTTATTGTTAAGTACAGGCAAATTAAAAAAAAAAAAAAAAAGAAAGATTCAAAATAGAAATCCAAATAAAACCAGTGTTTGAAAAGTGTTTTGTGTGTATTATATTCATCTAATTAGACATAAATCTGTAAATGGCTGAGATCAGCCCAATGTTTTTAGTCAACTGTTTGAAAAGCTTTGCAAATCTGTTGAGACAGTGCCTCCTCTGCAATCTTAACTGACTTTAGTATTCAAACTTTTGCAATAGTTTTTGTAGTGCTGAGTCCACACAGAAATAGAGAACATTATCTATGTTTTTAGTGTTATACAGGTAAGCCTCTAAAGAAAATCCTACAATTAATTTAATCTTACACTTGACATCTTTGTGTAATAAAAATCTTTATATATTAATAATAGCTATCAGCTTGCTTAGTCTGTGAATAGATAGAAGTGCTTTTTTTTTTTCCATAAGGGGGAGGTAGCAGATGTCTGACATGATAATTCCACCATATGGCATCTTCTTTCTAGAGCGATATTAAAAGAATAATGATGAACACTGAGCAACATTGTTAATCTTAGTAGGTGGAAGTTTCAGCATTGTCGAAGAAGCAACAAGGTTTGATTTTAACTTAGTGTTGCACATCAGACAAGGTGTATTGTTGTTTCCCCTCTACAGTCCTGGGTTGGTGGTAAAATGAGCTGGATAACTCAACAAGAATGGGTTTGTAAACCCAGTGTGCCTTCTCTTTTCTTTCTTTTCCCCTGCTGTTCTGAATATATGGCTGTTCATATTTCACCTCATACTCAGGGTTTAAGCACACATTTTCCATAGAATTACTTTCAAATTTTGCTCACGCTGTTCAGATGACTAGCAAATCAAACCAAATGGCAAGTTTTCTTTTTGGCAAGGCAAGGCAAGGTTATCAGTGAAAAACATGATGTAGGTATATGGAGCCAAAAATGTATGGAGAGAAAAAGAAAGAAAAATACATAAATATTAAAGGAAGTGTATTCAGGTGTTTCAGTCAGGTAACAAGGAAAGTCCATATGCCCATGGGAGAAAATAGGAATTTAGAGTAAAACTCCTTGCTGGCATTCTTTGGTAAAAGAAGAGAAAAATGCAGCGGCAGGGATGAAAGTCACAGTGTGAGCACAATTTTATTTACAAATACTAACAGTAAGATAGAACTATAATGGTGCCTTTCCTGAGTATTGGCTGTAATCATTCAAATTGCTTTATTTTTCTGTAGTGTAAGAGGAAATTTTATAAAATCTATTGCTGGTGAATAAGGCACATGGAATTTTTCAGATGATGCATGTGGGGTCTCAGAATGCAGAGGAATTCCAGTTCAAGATAGTATTTAAATAAACGTGTTTTCTTTAAACATGTTCTTAAGTAGATGCTGGGATTGGAAGGGATTTAAACATGTGCTTTTCAAGTCTTTTCTTGAATCAAGTCGTTTCTTGAAATTAAAAATAGTAATGTCTGTTCTCCTGCCATCTTAACCTAGATCTAAGCTAAAGGTAAAATCTCAATCAGTTCTCATTCATTCCCTACAGAAGAAGTTCTGTTCTCTTTCATCTCTCTAATTAAGATGTGCCATGAGGTGTGATTCTGATATCTGAGCAACTGTTCTGTGACAGTGAAAGTTTGAAATGAATGAAATGTTTTATTTCTGTCCAAGTAGAGCACCTGTGAATTACATTTTACAAAATCTCACCCACAGGTGATGGAGTATGTAAAGCGTACTCTGATTTGCTTGTTTTAAATAGCTCATTAATTATCAATGTCAGTATTCTCTTAATTGTGGTTCTTTGTGGACAGCAGAGCATTTACTGGTGATCTTTAGGGAAGATGGCTCATTACTCTGTCAGCTCTACTCCTTTTTTTTCCACTTTTTGTACCATACTACTGACAGTTAAAAATATGTGAATAATTGACAGATTGTTTTCCTACATACTCTGCTGTCATATTTGCCTCAAGAGCCTGTATTTAACTTCCTGTGGGAGAGAAGTGATCTGTGGAATCTTGAATAGAAGGTATTTAAGGGCTGTGAGGCCTGTCTTTGTCAAGATGAAGTTTGGACAATGAAGACACTGAGAAGTTAGATAGGAGTAATTAATCTTCTTAGAATATCCTGTAGTTATAACAGTTTGCGTGAAGCTTAAGAAGATACATGGTGCTAGCAAATGAAATATGAATACACACAACCATAAACAAAAGCAGACCTCAGATATGTCAATGTCATGACATAATATAAATTTTAGTATAACTTTCTCCAGTACAAACTTTGATGGCTCTCTCTAAGTTTCCATCCCTGACTCTGACAAGGAAGAGCTGGGATAAATGTGGCTGATGCTACTAATGATGTCAGTCCTTTTCTGCCCAGGCTGGCAGCAAAGCTCTCATTTAATGCTGATTTTCACTTGTGCCCTGGGAACTGGACTACAAACATCCATTGAAAGCACAGAGGGTTGCATGGAATAACCTGCAGCTGCTCTTGACCAAGAGAAAACTGCAAATAGTGGACTAGAGAGGGAATTCCCTGGGCTGTGCTGACAAATTTCTTAGTATTGTCAAAGCACCACCTACATTTTTGTTTCTCTTAGAGCATTTGTTTCTCAAAGAAGGACAAAAAGCTATTAGTACCATTGAAGGCAGCCAAATAGCTAATTCTTAATTTTGTTGTGGTTGTTTTTTTAACTTACAAATGAATATGCTCTGAGAGTTGGATCAGAAATGTGTATTATCCTGGCACCAGACATGGACAGAAAGTAAATGGCAACAGATCCTTGACTTTGGCAAATAAACAAAACTGTTTGATAACTGTTTCATATTCCAAGCCAAAGTCTCATCCACTGTGGTACAACTCTATTGACTTCAGTTATGGGCATCAGTGTAGCTGAGAGGTGAATGTGAATTTAAAAAATCGAATTTTCTTGTTGTGCATAAAAAGAAAAAGAATGGAGCTCTTGGGATGAGAATTTCAAATGAAAAATAGGCAAAGAGACAGTGAACCATCTGAGTTTGGTGGTTTAACCATCTTTAACCACTAGCCTCTCAGGTGGACCCCAATATTGTGCGCTATGGCATCTGCAAATGATCAAAGATTTAGGCCCAAAGTCAGTGTTCACTTATACAGGACAAATTAAGAGCATTAGATCTGTGCTGGGATAAGACTCTCTTTTCCTGAATACAATCCTACCATCTCAGGCAGTGCGTTTAATTTGCTGAACAAATTTTCTGACTCAGATATTGTCAGTACTTGAACATTGCTTGAAGTCATGTGGGACTCGACATAGTTGCCCACAGAGGCATCTAATGCCAATTTGGCTGCTTTTGTGGCATCAAGAGGGCCCTCCCTCCAAATTTTCTGTTCTTTTTCTCCAAAGAAGATCATACTCCTAACAACATAATGGCAATAACACTAATATTTAACTTCTAACATTTCCTTTACAATCAGTGTGTCTCTTTGGCTTTTGTTTGGGAGAAGGGATTGCTCTGTTCATTTTGCCAAAGTGACCAGTTCAAATTCAGCAATCAACAGAGACAAGGCAGGAGAGAGCTTGGGTGAGTTTTACCATATATAATAATTCAGCAAATGTTACAGATTTACAATGCACACACCCCTGAACTGAATCAGACTTTTTTTTTTTTTTTTTTTTTTTTTTTAATCGTATAGCTGAACAGAAGGAAGTATTTCAGGTTAAGCTGCAGTCCTGGTTTTTCAAATAAACAGGGTTTTTTCTCCTCTCATATGAGGAGGGTAAAAAAGGTAATTGTATTTTGTATGGTGACAGAGAATTTGTGCTGGTTTCAACCAGCTGCTGAAATCAGTGATAAGAGGCACTGGACTCCCCCACTACTGCTGGATAAAGAGCTGCTGCTGAGTCTGTTTCTCAAGCTTAAGCCAAATTGCTTTGAAAGCTTGTGAAATTCAATTTGCAAGAGAATGGAGGATCCTCTCCATGTAATTTCAAAATCTGAAAAATAGTAATTGCTTTTACTTCATTCAGGCTCTCCATGTAGGTAAAATGGCCACAATCCTTTGGGTCCCAGCCTTCTCTGCCACTGGAGTCAGGAAGAGGTTGAACCCACACCAAAGTGTGGGAGATGCTGGACCCCACATCTTTTTGTCACGTCCTTTCCCTTCGGCGGGCAAGCACATCTGCTGAATGGCTGTGCCTTCCTATCTGCTCAAGGCACTGCTTTGTACCTGGACAAATTACCAAAAAAAGACTTTGTTGCGATAACTCTCTCTTTAATTGAGTGTGTTTGTTTCTTCAGCATGGAGGATAATCCTGTATATGAATAATCTGGCTTGATTTCAGATTTATAAGGTGTTTAGATTTCTTCCGTTCAGTAGAGAACATAAGTATTAGAGGATTTTTTACAAGCCTCCTGTTAGGAGCCATCCTTGATCCTATGGCTGGCTTGCCTGCTGGTAATCTTTCTCCGTGCTTGAAGAGTTGACAAAAGCATCTGGGTCTCCCTGGCAGTAATTAGGGCAAGCTAACTGCCTGCTGCGCTGGAAAGTAGCTCTGAGTTTTGATGAAATGCAAATGCAAACTGCAAGCTGGCTGGTTAGCCAGGCATTGTGTCCTTTATGCAGGTCTATACCTTTACACAGAGGAACCGTTGCAGTCCGTTGTGTTTAACCAAGGATTTTTTTAAGTCAGAAATGCCACTGAACTCTGGTGTTATCTTGAGAACACATAGCTCAGAGTGAAGCAGGTTTTTTCTTTCCTTTTTCCTTCTCTGGCACAGCTTTAATTCTAGAATTGCCTTTACAAAATAATCAAAACCTTCAGTTTTCAAACATTGAACCTCAAAAAGTGAGTGGAGGAACCTTTCTCTACCCCAAAAAACTTCATAAGACATAGAACAGCAGTTCTCTTGATGTCAAGTCATTGGATATTAAGTATTGATGAAGTTTTCTCCAAAGTAAAACAAACATGCATAAGCCTGTAGGTGGAAAAAAGATACCCTCAGGTTGCAATCTCATAATTTTGTGTCCAGGAAGCCTACCTCCCCTAAAAGTCATTGAACAGGAACAGGAGAAGAGACGCTTAGGATATATTTTACTAACACTCAGCATCCACTGTTCATTTGTGCTCACAGGGTTGAACAGCTTTGTTTGCCATGGAGATGATTTGTAAGCTAAGGGTGTAAGTGGTGTGTTGTGAATGACCACGTGCCCAGCAAAAAGGTGCGGGGAGCAGCAGCTAGTTATGAAAATATATCTATTTGGATTTGGAGGGTTTTGTTTGTTGTGTGTTGGGGTTTTTTCTGTTTGTTTGGGGTTTGTTTGTTTGAGGGGTTTTTTATTTGTTTTCGTTTTGGGTTTTTTTCTGCCTTTTTTTCCGTTAAAGAGAGTAATGGTTTAATTTGTGAGCAAAATCCTGCCTGGCTCCTCTTAACTTAGGGCAAAGTAGTCCTAGGGTCTGAAGATGCCCTGAGATTCTGCTTTGTCTACAGTTCTGTCTCTGTGACAGATGTTTATTGGTCTTGACACTGCTTTCTTTGATATTCATTACAGTGCCATTACGAGGGTTCTGTTTTTCTCCTAATAAATAAAGCAGCATCTTCTGATTTAAATTATAAGAAATAGAAATCTGGCATTATAAAAGAAGAGATTATACTTTCTGTAAACCACCCGAAGGTGTTGGGCTTTTTTTTTAAATCTTTGTCTTATGACTTCCTGATTATCAGATCATCTTCTTGCATTTCTTCTCATGTTGTATCATCATCATTTCCTCGATCTCTGCAGGAACCAGAGCATCCCTCCCCTCATCATAAGCATTAGTGCTCTACCGTAGACTGAGAGCAGGTGCTATTAAGTCCTGCAGGTTTTTTTCTTTTCAAAGGTAATTATCAACAAATGTTGATTTATTTCTTTTTAAGATCATAAATGCATTTGCCACAGCACTGCACCTTTCCTGTCAGTCATGCTCAGTTCCACCATGGTGTGCCCTGAATCTGTTTTGTGATACATGACACAATTATATCTCAGGGAGATTTGCTCTTCCCTTCCCTATGTAGCATGATTAATTTATATGCAGTCAATCCATGCTTGGAACAAAATAAGTTTTTCATCTTTCTGCCTTTGTGTTTTTGTGCTCAATGTTTGGTTGCTTTTTTTTTTCTTTTCTGAGAGGAAAGTTTCTGCAAAGCTGTTTTGGCATTTATTTTCACTGAGAAGCTTAGTTAAATAATTGAAACAGCCAAAAAATGGCTTAGAAAAGGGGCAAAATGTATTTTCTTGTTTTGCTTCATGAACAGCTGAGTTTGAATACCGATGCAGATTATCTCAGTTCAGTATTCTGCACCACAGTTCCAATCCCCATCATTGTCCCAATCCCCATATCTATGAGATGGAAAGATTAAGTAATAATGAAGACATGTCACTGCACCTGCTTTCACAGTATCAGGCTATACAGAGTAAATTCATCCACAGTTTTGTTTGTCCCCCTCTGGCGTTATCTGTTGTTCCCAGTTCCCAGAAGAGGGCTCGATTTAGATCCCCACAGACCCTAAAAACACATTTCTAATCATTGCCTGTTCACATTTGCCTACAGATTTTGAAAACAAGCTGCTTTTAAAGTTCTCTCTACATAAAGTAAACTGTAAGCATCTGAGTTGATGTGTAGCTTCGTTTGTTAGCACACCACTAAACTGTAACACTGGTGAAATGTTGAACACCTGGCACATAAGGCAGTTTAGTGACTATGACACTGTGGCTGGCACAGGCGCTTTTTCAATGGGTGTTTTGCAAAGGGTAAGAGTTCACTATAACAAGGTTTTTAGCCATGTGTGTAGCCTCTGAGTCCTCCCGAGCCACCCCACAACAGCTTGTGTCCTACCCATCCAGGCTGTTTTGCCGCTTCCGGGCTTGCCCATAACATCCTTTGCCCATGCAGCTCAGCACAGCCCTTAGCTCCTGCTGGCACAGTTTCACTTCCCTAATAACTTCTAAGGATAGGTGAGACAAACATGATGGGTGATGTGGCAACAGAGGAAATAAACCCAGGAAAAGGCTGCCAGAAGAAAGGATCAAACTCTGATTCCTTACATTGCTCTGCCCTCTGAATAAATTACAGCCATGTCAAAGCTGTGTTGTACTTTGGCACTGGCATGGCCTTTGCTTTCAGTCTCTTCCCTTATTGCAGCTTATTTTTTTTTCCTCTTCTCTAAATTCTTCCTCCTTATCAGTCAGCATTGTTGATGCAAGCATTATATTTTTTTACATGCTTTTTTCTGCTTCACTGTTATGCACTGGGATGACGCTCCCCTTTACTGTCCTTCAGCTGTCTTGATTTTGGCTGGGTTTTTTTTGTTTGTTTTAGATTTTTTTTTTTTAATAATATCAAATGGTTCCTTGTTGTTAAGGTCATGTGCCATCAACCTCACTGAGAGAGTCTGAGTTCCCTGGCAGCCATGTAATTGACTGGATATCATCTCACTGAAAGGTCACAGTGTGCTTTAGAGGGTGCTTTTCCCTTGTCTTAGCAGCATTTTGGATAGGTTGTTTTGCTTCATGCAATTCCAGACTCTTGGTTTGAACTTACAGTTTTTCTTATTCTGTAAATGGAAACTATATTTCATATTAAGCATAATTTATAGTACTCAACAGCTGCTGTTATGATGCATCAGAAATGGCCTGTCATGATTGATATGTTTACACTGAACCACAGCATCTGGAATGATTTCCCCATGTATTTCTGTCCTCATCTGCTCAGGTCTGAAGCTTTGGGAAACCAAGACACGTGAGATGAGGAGACAGGGAGTGGGAGGGAAGAATCCTATAGACCCTGTAGCTCTTCCTGACTTCTGCTGATACTTTTACTAACACAAGGAGAGCTCTGCAGATGAAAAGCAGGGCAGGATGTGCCTGGAGATTAAAATTCTGTTTGAGTGCTGAAAACAACTCCTGTCCCCTGTTCTTCTGCAGCGGCCTAGACACAAAGTTACCCTTCAGATTGGTGCTGATTCGCGCAGTGGCAGCAGTGAGGATGTTTCCTGCTGTTTCCAAAAAAAGGACCAAATATCAGCCCTTCTCTATATATCAGCAGTCCAGGTATTACATTTGTTGCTGGTTCTTTTGCAGCAAGTCCCTGTCTTTTTAGGTGATGTAACAAAACCATGAATAATAGAAATTCTTCAAGATAAGTGCTATTAAATCCAGGCACAACCCTTATAGTGTTGCCATAACTCCAACTTCCTCATTTTGCAACCCAGAATTCATACTCTCAGGTTTTAGTCTGCAGACCAGAGCGCTAGAAATTCATCTTTTTAAAACTTGATGTGAAAATATGGTATATGCATTTGCAAAGGCTGGAATGTAGAGAGCAGTGACAGATACCATTAAGTCCTGAAGGTCTTTCAGGTCTGGCCACACATGTATGTGCCAGAAAAGAATAAAACAAGGGTTTCTTAGGAGTGTCATCTTAACATTTTATTAATACACTAATTTATTAGCAATATACACTAGTGTATTAATACACTTAAGCAATGGCTGGTACTTTTGTCTAGAATAGTTATTGTAATAGAAGCCTTCCCAAGTCTTTTTTATTGCTCTCCTGTGGGGCTAAAGGTGTTCTGTTACAATGGAGTTTGCATATTCAAGACACTTTAAGACCTATGAGAAAGTCATTTGTTAAAGACAAATGGTGAGTCTGAACAGCTCTGCTACCCTCTGTTTTATAGCTTGTCTTTGGACATAAATGGAAGCTTCAAAAGAATAATAATGTCCAAGCTGGTAAATAATACATGTCATCCTTGCTAATCTAGAAAACTGCATGCCATTTCAGTCTGTAGATATTAACTCCCTTCATTGTCTGAACAGAGACCTTTGCAAATCATTTGCCTCATTTAATAGATTATGAATCAATTGCTGTGAACTGGGGAGTTTCGGTGGCTTCTGTTTTATTGGATGTAATCTTTCTCCTGTCATGGGTGTTCCAGGGAATCAGGTTGCTATGACCCACTGTTGATGGCAGAGATGTTATTCCCTTGCAGGAAAACTTCTCCTACAAGCTGTAAATTGAAGTTGAGAACTAAATTTATTCTGCTTAATACCTCACACTGAATGGCTGAACTTTGAACCAGTCCCATAGCATCAGCTTTGGTATAAATTTGACAACTATGCATTTTCAGTATTTATCTGAGTTGTATAATTTTGTACAAAATATTGCAACTGCTTTTCTGCATGCACTGTGCTTTAAATACTTCAAGAATTTCATTAGCTATCAAGTAGTTTGTATGCCAATTGGTGTTTTGAGGTTTGTCCAACATATTTTATGGTTGTATTGTACTCAGTTTGAGTGTTTGTACATGGTTGATGCTCAACCTTTTTCATATCATTCATGATATTTGATATTATTTATTTTTTCTGGGCTATGGTTTTCAGATAATACCAAGAGGAGCCTTAATTTTATCAAACAAGAAGAGTGCATTTGAATAATAATCAGATTGAGAAATGAGAAAAACTTGAATTTAGCAACCCCAGGCATTTAAATATCTCCAGCTTTAAATAATGCCTTACAATTTTGCAGATGGCGGAGAAGTCTAGTGAGTTTAAATATCAAGAAAACAGCAGTTTGTTGGTTTTTTTTGTTTGGGTGTGGTTTTTTTGTTTGGTTTTTTGTTTGTTTGTTTGTTTGTTTGGGGGTTTTTTGACAGGTTTGGAATTGTAATTTATTTTTTTCCACATGAGCAGATGCCCATAGATTTACAGCACAAAATTCAGATGGAAAATCAACATCTTTTTTTTAATGTGGCCAGCTCAGTTTGATTTATGTTAATGTATATTGATACTAATGGTTGTGGATACTGAAAGTGCTCTCATATGAGAGGTTGCAAAGAGCCATTGTGACTCAAGCCTAATTTTCAGTGCCTTCTGTGCCAGTTTCCTGGAAAGTACACACTCTTAGGATCACATGGGACCAGATTCTGACTCTGTTGAATCACAGTGCTGTAAATTTGAGTAGCTGTGAGCATGGGCATCCAGAATAAAGCTGCATGAGAAAAATGCAAGTAGAAACCTTGGTCAGTCTTCTTAGTTATGCGTAGTGAAAAACTAGCCCCTTTTAGCTAGTTTTAAAGTCCTTTTAGCCACTTTACAAGATACTTGTGAAGGCTTCTTTTTAAACTTCCCTTCTTTGACTTCTGCTGTGTATTTCTTTTTTCAGGATCAAGCATTTTTCTATCTCTGGCCTCTCTTTGACAAATCTATTCTTCTAACTAGCTGTGTCAGACTTCAGAGATGCTTTTCAGAAATACCTGTCCTGTGGTATAGAAGCTTGACAGTCATTCAATTTATATACTTTGCTACTAATTCAGGAAATTCAAGTGTAGGGTCAAAGCCAACATGTTTCTTCTTTTTTTTTTCTAGTGTTGCTGTCAATCAATGTTAAAATAGAAACATTCTCCAAGAGGATCAAAATTAGTGCCCAGAGAAGCGTGTTAATTGTGCAGAAAGCTGAAACATTAACGTTTCAACTTGCCTCACCATCCTTCTCCTGTGCCCAGCTGCTGAACCTTTCCATTTCTGGGCATATTTTGCTCTCCACATTTTCTTCCCACTGGACTCATAACAGTGCAATGTATTTCTCCCAGTAGTTCTTACCCCAAGGCATAAACCCAGCTAATGAATGATCTTGTCCTTGTCCTTTGCTCTACCTCTCAAATAGTCTCTTTTTATCCTACATGGATGAGAAGAGTTGCCTTCACATGGGACTTATTTTTTTTAGTTCACAACCAGTAATGAGATTTTGAATTCTGGAGATAGCAAATAGGTGGCCCTTGGGGGCAAAGCCATCAATGTGCTGATGCCATGGCTGGGTCAGCAGGAGATCTGAGCTGCCCTTTAGTCCATCCACATTAACCACTAGCCACAAGATCTGTAGTCCCTCAAATGTGCAGGAGGGCAGATGCTCTCCATTGCCAATTATCCCCAAAACATAGACCTGATTTTAGAGCATCCTGTCCCTCAGCTGGGAAATAGATGTAATTTTTATGCCTCTGTGTCAGTGATGCTTAAAAGGTTTTGTGAACATGTTAAATAAATCCATTTGGGATTTTGAGGTCTGATTGATGGGTTTTTTCTCTTCAAATATCCTGGGGCTAGTATTCTCTTTGATGCCTTAAGTTGTAACCATATAGGTTCAGTTTTAGCCTCCACATGAAGTAAATAGGATGGAAGTAGGATTAGTTGAGCAGGAAGTCTTTTTAAGTAAGCTTAAAGAAAACTTTCCACTTTCTTTGTCTGAGAGGAAAGATTGGTAGAAGTTTTGGAAAATTGTCCTGAAATGCTTCACTCATTTTCTCTGTCTGGATGAGAAGGAGCATTATATCACATATCATCAAGATGTCTTGTGATTGTCTTCCCATTATAAAATAATGTAATAAATAACACTGAAAATGAAACAGAAAATGAAAAATTTGAGACTGTACAGGAAAAAGGGCTCTTAATGTTTAATAGCTACCACTAAAGACCCTAATTCAGGCAACAAGTCCTGATGTTTCTATAAGTAAGATGACGTGTAAAACATTGTTTAAAACATATGTGCTGTGAGGCTGGGCTGTGCTTTGTGTTTCATGATTGATAAGGTATTGTCCCTAAATAAATCCTGCAATTCTAGCTGCAGTGACACAAATAATAGAACATGAAGGGATGAAAGAAAATGGCCAATTTGAGTGATAGGAAAAGAAGCTATGCTCCATTTGGTTTTTGAAAATAAGGCACAGTGAAGATATGATTGCCTTTCTTGAAAGGTTGTATAGGATTTCTACCATGTAAACCTCTCCCCACTTATGTTTTTTTGAGTGACTCAATGATTTGTGCACATAGTGCAGTGTGTTTTTCATTTTTGAGCAGTATGCTAAGTAATGGGTCTGTAAAATTCTAAACAGTGTCATTGGATTCTGATTTATTTGCAAATTATGTATTGACGTGTAAGGGTGGCAAAACCAGGCAGAACACTGATCCTGAGAAAGACTGCAGCTCAGAAAAGTAGTTGTCATTTTGTTTTTCTGTTGGTCCATTTTTAACAGGCAAGCACCCGGCACCAGGCACTTGAAAGAAATTTATTCTTCTATGTTGGAAAAATAATATGAGCCTAAGCTACACTTACTGGACTTCTCCCACCCTTTAGCATTTTTACTGTCTGATACTCTTTATACTTCAAAATTATTTTCAACCTTTAACCTAATGAAAGAGAATGTATGTTTGTTTCTTTATAACAAATATGTAAGTAGCAAACAGATTAAAAACACATTTACAGACAAAATATATCCTGAATACACAAGAAAGATTGACAAATACCATTGGCTTCTTCTGTTCGTTTCAAGTGGGATTTTGCTAATGCCTGTGTGGTTGTAATCTCTGTAGGTTACTTTATTAATCAGAACACATGTTTTGAAGTGGCAGTCAAAAAGATGAGGGCTTGGGGTTAAAAGACTTTGAGGCATAATAATTCTTAATCAAAATCTCATTTGGAAAAAAATGGCACCTGGATTAAGTACAGCACTTTGAGTCTTCCAGGGAGTGTACAGCAGCCTGTCTTGACAGTGATTTATGTTCTTTTCAGCCTGCCATGCCCAAGTATATTATCTAGGTTGACATGCATATGTACACAAGGTCTTGGCACCTGCTACAATGCCCACATTGGATTTATCCTTGTTGATACCTCAGAATATTGGTCGGGAACAGAGGAGCGGTCCGGAGGACACATATCAGCAAGATGTGGCACCACACGATTTCAGCACAAGCTGGGCATATATTTAGACTCGGCAGCAGAAGTAATTAAGAGCAGAGTTTGATTGTCATCTGGCCTTGCAGTTGTTCTTGCCGTGTGAGTCTGGCAACCTGTAACCTCACAAGTCAACAAGAAACTACCCAGCTCCCGTATTCTTGGACATTTCAGGGACTATTTTTGTGTAGACAAAAAACAAGCACTCTGTGGGAAGAATATTACAATAATAGATGTGACTCCTGAAATCTTGACAAGTGCAGAATAATTTAGATTGTTCTGAAAATCTCATGCATACATTTTCCTAAATTAAAAATGTGCTGCCCTATTTGAAAAATACATACCCTGAGTATTGCTTCCTTAAGCACTATGAAAAGGTCGCTATATAACTTATTCACAAATTATAACCTTCTAATAAGTTTTAAACCATCCTATACATTTAACTAGAAATACACCATTCTTGCGTGGTGTTTTTTGAAGCACCACTGAAACAAAACAAAAAATATTCACAAATTAAATTTGATAGAATAATCTTTATATAATTGCCAGGTATCACTGCAACTATATTAGATGGGATTTACTCATAGAAATTATTTATGCAGTAGTTTGTCTTGTCTTAATCTTCTCTCTACCCTCAATGCAGAGGCAATTTTTTCTACCTTGTCCTCTCACTACATGCCTTTTTACAAAGTCCCTCTCCACCTTTCTTGTAGGCCCCATTTAGGTACCGAAAGGCCATGATAAGGTGTCCCTGGAGCTTTCTGCAGCCTGAATAACCCCAATTGTGTCAGCCTTTTCTTGTAGGAGAGATGCTTCAGTCCTCTGGTCATCCTTGGGGCCCCCCTCTGGACATCCAACAGGTTGATGTCCTTCTAATACTGTGGGCCCCAGAGCTGGATACAGGAAGGGTTTCACCAGACAGAGAATCACCAGCAGAGGGCCAGAATCCCCTCCCTCACCCTGCTGGCCACACTGCTTTGGATGCAGCCCAGGGTCTGGTTGGCTTTCTGGGCTGAAAGTGCACTCTGCTGGTTCACAACAAGTTTCTCATCAACCAACATCCCAAGTTCTCCTCCTGAGGGCTGTTCTCAATCCATTCTCCACCCAGCTTGTATTTGTGCTTAGGATTGCCCTAACCCATGGGCAGGACCTCACATTTGGCCTTGTTGAACTTCATGAGGTTTGTCTAGGCTCACCTTTCAAGTCTATCCAAGTCCCTCTGGATGGCATCCTTTCCCTCCAGCCTGTTCACTTCACCACACAGCTTGGTGTCATCAGCAAACCTGCTGAGAGTTTGCTCAGTCCCACTGTCCATGTCACTGACAATGTTAAACAGACTGTGGGCAATAATTTTATCTTTTTTTTTTAAAGTAATCCAAAGCTGCTCTACTTGACAAAAGCTTCTGTGCACCTAAATTAATTTTTCTTTGAAATCTTGGTGGCAGAGTTCCCGAGCTTGCAGTTTTCCCTGTCAAACCAGACATGAAGTTAAGATGCGTCTGAGTAATTTCAGCAATTCTCCACAAAGGAGGCTGATTTTTTTCTGGATTGTATCTGAACCTCCTGTCACCGAAGAGTTTATTCAGAATTTCCTTCTGATGGTGTAATGCAGCTTTGTAAGTTTGTTCAATTTTCTGAATTTATATACGAGTAGTCAGGTTCCAACCCTGCAACGGTACACCAGAAAGAAGAGATTTCACACAGGTCCTATTCTCTGCCTTGTTCAGGGGAATCATCAAGTTATTATCATCTAATTTTTGCACTGAACATTTCATGGAACATGTGTTATAATTATGAATTTGACCAGAACACATTAAGGAAAAATCTTAGTATTACATCAAGTGAGTGAATTATACTTCAGCAGATGAGTGAAGTTATTTTCAGGAGTAATTTGTAGAAGTGAAGAGTTCGGCCTTGATTTATGAAACTCACAAGGCACATTACAAAGCAAATTTGAAGGGCAGTATCCTAAAGTGATGAGGACATCTGGGAGAGGTTCAGCAGTGAAAGAAACAGTAGCTAAAAATCACAAACGGGCTCATCTTTGGTAGGAAGGCAATGAAATTTACATCTGGTTCAGGTTTAAGTATCTCTGTGGTCAACCCTCAAATCACAGGCACACCTCCGTGGTCATTTTTTGCACTATACTCTGCCATATAGTGAATACCCACAAAATTTGGGGTTTTTGTGGGAGAATAGCAGAGATGTGACTACATCTGTGCTTACAGTGTTGAAGGTCCAGATTATTTTAACATAGTGAAGAGGCTGACTCCATTAGAACATCCTTTGGATCTTAGAAAGAAGTAAACTGCAACAGTTTATAAGTGAATTTTTTTTTTATCAGTCTAATTGTATTATTTGGCAAAACATATGTAGCAAGGAATATATCTAAGTAAATAAGCCAATTTACTCAGGATTTTAGTGACATTTTTATGCCAAAATAATCTGAAGCTTCTCTTCTTCAAAAAGAATTGTAGGTTAGGGGCTACGGAGATGACAGAATACTTTCAGAGAAGACATTTTGTGGTTTTGCATTTTGTGGTTATCCACTGATTAAACAATATGAAATGTGTCCATTTTCCTCTGATTACTTAGAACCCCTTATAGAAACATGGAGTGTGTGCATGTGTCTGGGACTGATTGTAAAACAGGCGTTTCTCAGTATTTCATCTCCCTGAGCTTCTGCTGTGAAGAGGTGGGTGAACAACACATTCAAAATGCATTTAGCAAATACAAACAATGCACTTGAAGACACAGTCAGCTGTGCATGACATTGCCTCTCTGATGGTGCTCTGGCTAGAGAAGAGGGTTGTTGTCTGCAGTGGAAAAGACAATGATGAGAAATGAGAGTTTGCACACTAGGGAAAAAGAAAACCCAAACCAAACAGATGAGGTAATGTTTTGCAAGAGTTTGAAAAGCAAAGGGACATGGGAAAATAAAAAGCTTTAGTAGCATAATATATCTGACGTTGTTGTCTTTCTCCGTGATTGCTCTCACCCACACATCAGACCATTAATCATTTTTTTCCATGTGTTTCCTTTGTGTCTTTCATTAATTGTCCTATTTTTCATTATTAGTTGTATACTTCTAGATTTTTTCCTGTCCTGAAAATTTTTGCTGGATTGCTTTCTGTGTCCCTCTTCCCTTTTGCTTAGCTTATTTAATCATTACTATTTTTCCCCCTCCAATCCTATTCCCTTTCTTTTTTTCTTTTCTTGAAGCAACAACATTTCTCAAGCTGCCATTTGTCCTTGAACTTTAGCAGCAGCCTCACAACAGTTATATCCCCATGGGTCTGTTGTTCTCCTGCAGTAATAAAAGCCTTTTTATTTCCCTCCTTCCTGGGAGCACTGAGATGACTAATTTCAGCAGTGAAACATTTCAAAGCAAGTTTCTAACTCAGCATATGAAGAAATGGGATACTCCTGCCAATGCTATGAGTAGCTGTCTTTTTGAATGGACTTTTATATGGTGCATGCAAGCCTGGGTACAGAAGGAGGGTTTATTGCTCTGGGCAGATCATGTGTGTCATGAGTTAGTCTATACCAGTAACCTAACAGTGCCAGTGGAAATCACTGTTCACCTGGTGCTGAACCGTTCAGTCATCTACGCCAAAACTCCAGCCTAGTAAAGCTGTTAATTTGGTGTGCCCTTCTGTGATTGCCAGGGAAAGGGAGGAAGGATCTCAGGGAGGTTGGATGTGTGGTTTTCCAGTGAAAGCAAATTCATATGGAACCTGTCTTCTTTTGTATTTGTCCATATATTTCTGATTTAAGAGGGTTTCCAATCTGCAGTGCTATTTTTTGCCAAAAACTATATAATCTCCTTCTTTCCTTCATTTGCTTTTATTTCTTTTACCTTGTTTAAAAAATATGGGAGAAAGGGGTCAAGAACAGAAGAGTCTAAAAGCTTTTGAGTGAAAGCAAGTATAAAATATTCACTTACTTAAAAGAATCACAAAGATCATCCTTTGTCTCACTGTAAAGTTAGGGCTTTACATGAGTTTTCTTGTGATTTAGTCACCTGTCATAGAGGAACAAGATTTGCTTAGAGCTTTCATTTGGGAGATGTGTCTTGTTTTCTTTTTGTTTTTGGGGTTTTTTTTTGTGGGGGTTTTTTTGTTGCTTGTTTGGTGGGGTTTTTTTGTTTGTTTGTTGGTTTTTTTTAGAAAAAAAAAACTCTCAAGGCTTCTAATTCTGGCAAGAAGGAAAGGCATTGGGTACCATTTCTTGTTGATGTCATGAGTGGAATGACATGTCTCAGACCTGGGATAGGTCAGCTAATTTTAGACTATTGAGTCACCATGCAGTCACTTGGTCACGGCACTAGTCTACCCTGAAATAAAAACATGGTGTGGTCTTTGCAAAGCAAGATGTAGTAATCGCCTCTGAGAAAGGTGCTTTCTTCTTTCTAGCAAAGAATGTGTTACACCTGTCAAATTTCAGCACAGGGACTGTAATTGGTTGAGGTATTTCTTGGGTTTCAGCTGTGTTCATGAGATGCTACTACTTATAAAAGATGTGTGGATGTAACCCTGTGTGCCACTATAAAATTACCATCCTTTTGCTTCTTAGACTGAAATAAGCCTATTTTGTAGGCTTTTGTAATAGGAATTTCTTTGGAGATCACGATGTTTAACCACACATACAATTACTAGCTGCATACCTTTGCAAATAGCACATCTTATTCCTCAAGAGCTTACTGGTTTACAGCGCCTCTTGTACAACTCTTCTTCTCCTATGGTCCAGCTCTCAGGGAGTTTGGCTATTTAATTTCTAAAATCTTTCATTCCTGAATGTTGTGTTCAGTGCTTCTAAAAGAACATTATTTTTATCACAGAAGTTACAGGTTTCCATGTAATAAAACAACAATGACAGTACTGTGGATTTGTGTAGCCCTTTTCCAACAGAAGACTTCTGATGTCAAAAAGGGCATGATCATTTTATCATATCCTGGGTTTTATCTTCATAGCCTGTCCTTGTCAGAGGATAAATGATCTTGGAATGATCATTTTGTGCTTGAAAGGTCACAATTCCCACAAATTTATGAGATCATGATCCTTGGTGTTGTCTCATTCATCAGTCTCAATGAAATTATGGGAAGAAGTTTTCTGGCCAAAGTGGGTTGCACCATCGTCTCATCTTACTGCACATCTTGACTGGAATCAAATTGCTGAATATCTCCAGAGCTTCTGGACCAAGCTGCATGGTCCCTTTGGAACTCGATGTTTCCAGGGTCAGGGTGTTAATTGTTGGAATTAACTCTTCTAAAGGTACCTGGAAAGGGCTGGTCTTTAATAAGCAGAAATTGTTCCCTTGAAGGCAAGAAGAGAGAGAATGTTTACCTGCCAATGCTTACACTTCCAAAAGCAAAAGTCCTTAGTCAGAAGTTGCTTTTTTGGCTCTTTGAGTGAGCACATGCTTAAGGCATCTGTGTGGAGTGATTTGCCAGTAGGCTTTTAGCCACAGAACGTTCTATCAGGAAGGGCTCTGGGAGTTACAAAATTCTGGTATTTTTGAAACAATTAATCAGAATAGGAAGAGTTCTTTGTTAGTTCTGTGACGCATTTATTGGGATTGCAGAGCTGAGGAGAGGCTGGCAAACACTAGGCAGACATTTCTAAGAAATGGTAAAAAGTGGTTTTGCAATCAATACAAGTTGTTTTAAAAATTTCATCCTTCAGTTCCCTCCTTGATTCTAGCTACTAAATCCCATGAAAAAGACACATCGCTATCCTCTGCTCCACCAGTTCAGATGTTCAGAGCCCTTGATAAATTAACAGACTGGTTATTGAGAAAAATAAAATTACATTTCTGGATTGGATTTATGATTCTTATGCAAATGTAACTGCCACATTCTGTGCAGAAAACACATTTACACATTCAAAAGCCTGAAAATAGCAATAATCCTGTTCAGGAGCTACTCCAGTTAATACTTTCTTATATAGATTTGAGTATTCATTAATAACTTCTGGATTGTTATTAGAATTGTTTTATTATAACATGTAATTTGCTTGAACTGACTACGTCTTTCTCAAAATGGTTTTAATTACAGAAATAAATGACAAAGCTTAGTGGAGATGCTTATACAACAGTGCAGTCATTTTCTGTGTGCCAACTGGAAACTCATTTTTAACAGATGGAATTTACCAGTCTCCAAAGAAGGAACATGAGGCCTTAAAACTTTACTTTATCTATCTGAAAAAATATGAATATGGTGTCATACACGCTATTTCTTCTTGGCTTGTGCACTATTAATCAATTATCTGCTACAGCTGCAAAAAAAAACCAAAAAGTTGTTCATTTTACTGAGGATGTATTTTGCTATTAGGATCAATTTTATATGTCAACAAGATGTACCATTGTGGGTTAGAATAATGGTATGACTCCAAATATTTCCTTTTATCTGTGGGACAGAGACATTTATCATTTTTCCTTCTGGTAGTATGGACAGTGTTGTTGCAGATTATTTTGGCATCTTCTTCCTCTCTATTTTTTGCTAGCATTCTGCATGACTGTTCTTGTAGCTCTTGTTTTCTTTATAAAACAGTAGGTGTAACCTTCTCCCAGATTTGGGATAAAGGCTGTAAGTAGCTACAAGATGAAGCCAGGACTTCAGATGCAACCTACCAGGAATAGAAAACCATCATTTTGCTTCTAGTTGATGATCTGGTTGATTGCAAGTCTTGTCTCTCCTTTTGAGACTCACTAATGAACAGCAGTAAAAATGTAGCCCAGGAGCAGCTTAGGAAGTGGAGATGCCCTGATTAGGTAGGACAGAAAGAAAGCAGGCATTGACAGTATGGAGAAAATGAGGGTGTGGAGCTGGATGACCCTGTTGACTGGGGTAGGAGTAGAGAGATTAATTCATCAGGATCATGTGCAAAATCACATCCTTCAGAATAACAAAGTACTGAGCTGCAAGTTAATTTTTCATCAGTTAGAAATGAAAGAGAAGCAGAAGCATGGGGAGTTCTAAATAGCAACAAGATGAGTAAGCTGTGGTGGTGTGGCCATGGAAAAGGCAATTGTACTGCTGGCTACTCTCGAGGGAGGGAGAACTGCCAAAGATCCTGCCCTACAAGATTAAAGAAACTCTATTTCCGCACCAGCTAGCCACCCCTGCTTTATGTGGCACTTGCAGCCTACCAGTACTCTGCATCCACTGGAAATGTGCATCTTTACCCCATTTTATTTCAAAACCACACAATATTAAGATAGTTACTGTAGAGTGTAAGAATTGCTGAGAGTTTACATCCTGCTTGTCTGATATGATCTTGTTCAATTTCCATCTTCTACAAGGACACAGCTTGTTTTACTACAGCAAAACCTGGAGTGCTGTATCCATCTCTGGGGTCCCCATCACAGGAAGGACATGGACCTGTTGGAGCGAGTCCAGAAGAGGGATACTAAACTGATTAGAGGGATGAAGCAACGTTCCTACAAGGAAAGGCTGAGAAAGCTGGGATAGTTTGGCCTGGAAAGGAGAAGGATTCAGGGTGACTTAATTGCAGCTTTCCAGTTCCTGAACGGAGACTACAAGAAAGATGAAGAGGGGATTTTTACAAGGGCATGTAGTGACAGGACAAGAAAGAATAGCTTCAGACTGAAAGAAGGTAGGTTTAGATTAGACAGTAAGAAAAAATTCTTTACTGTGAGAGTGGTGAGGCATTGGAACAGGTTTCCAGAGATGTGGATGCCCCATCCCTGGAAGTGCTCAAGACCAGGTTGAATGGAGTGCTGAGCAACCTGGTCTAGTGAAAGGTGTTCCTGCCCATGGCAGAGGGTTTGAACAAGATGATCTTTAAGGTCCCTTCCAATATAAACCATTCTATGATTCTATGAACACAGTGACTAGAAATAAAAATAAATTAATGAGTGAGGGGAGAGGACTATTTATGCCAAAGTATTGAAGCAACCTGAGAGGAAACCGGCCCACAGACAAAATTAAGTTGGGTTTCATAAGAGGGTACTGAGAGAGTTGTGTTCTAGTAGGAACAGCCAAAATCTTGGTGTCAAACAGTGAAAAGTGAACTGGTGTGGTCAGCTGGTAAAAAGGTCCTGTGTTAGTTATACTAAGGATGTAGTTGAGCCAGGAGGACTTCTCCAGCTCTGCCTTCCTAGGAAGAGGAGGCTTGGGGAGGGGTCTGCTCCAACTGCTCCTGCTCAGAGAAAATGATCCTACTGAGAGGCAGACTCCAACAAGCATGACCTGGCATTGCATATGGCAAATATATCTAAAGATTTTACAAATAAATAAATGTTAGGCCAGTAACCACTACTTGGAGACTTTTTTCCCTAGTGGAATTTTCACCTTGAAGGGCTGTTAAGCCTTATCTTTGGATCTGTTAGACCTCAGGCTCCTCAGAAATGACATTGTGCTTATACTTTGCACTAATAAAACATTCAGAAATAATTTCATAAATTAAAGTAATTGGATCATCAGTCATGGACTCCACGGTAAAATAAGGTGAACGTGAAAATTTTATCAATTAGAAATGCACTGACTTTTGATTTTTTATTATATATACACAAGCATTTGCATCTGTATCCTGTTTCAGGTTTTTTCCTAAGCCTACTTCCATCCTTCCTTGTCTAATTTATTGGATGATTTATACATTTGCTACAGAGATATTTTGTTAAATATTGAGAAGTTTCTGATTTAAATTTGACTGTGATTTGAGCTGTAAATATTTCTTATGCACCTAAAAGCTTAAATTTAACATTAGGCTGATTTTATTTACCCTTATTGTGTTAATGTTGTAGCAAGACCAAGCAAGGATAGACTTAGTTCATTAACAATGAATGAGGAAGTAGCACAGCTATGCTGTCAAGGAAATGAAAGTGCATATAAAATATGTTCAGGACTATTTAATTAAGGGTTTTACTCTGCATTGTCCTACTTTTTTGTTCTGTAGTCGTCTTTAAAGCACAGACAACATTTTTGATCGACAAAGAATAATTATCTTGGTTGCTTTCAATTAAATAAGTATACTCTTCTAAAATGCCAACTAAAATCCACTGATATTATTTGAAAAGAAAATTGGGGGGAGGGGCGCAGATAACTCTCTGTTTCTGTAATCTGTGAATATATGAATATTGTGACAGACAGGATGTTCCTGGTTCTTTATTGTTAGAATTAAGGTGACAAATCCACTTCTACAGTGGCATAAAGAAGGGCACTTTAATGCCAGCTGGGGAGCACCTGGATTTGCTGCCCAAGGATGCTGCTGGTCCAGCAAATCTGTGCTGGGACTTCTCCACAAAGCTTCCATGGAGAAACCTAAACCTGTTGGGGAGCCCTGAGGGAGGATAACGCACTCCTTTCTTTGAATCAAAAAATCTCTTCCTGTGGCCATGGAGCTCTCCCTGGCTCAGGCAGAGGTGACACCTCCAGCAGCCAGAGCTGACTGACCTCCAGGGCTCAGCTGGGCAAAGCAGCTGTGAATTATGCTGCAAAGAAAAGAAGGAAAATCAGATTTGCATTATGCTTGTTTTGATTCCGCTACTTAAAACTAATCTCCGGTAGCTTTTTTATTTTCTTGAAAGCTGCTTTGTACTGACTAGCCCTTGGTATTTGTCAGATTCTTTGTTTTTGTTGCATATTCCCTGCTGGCCTGCTCAGAAGCTCGTTAAATTATGAGGATTATTCAGAGCTGAACTGGATAATAAAATGGTCTATTGATTAGTAGACTTCTAATTAGTTGTCTCTTAGCATGAAAGAGAAATAAGATTTGACAGTAAACAAAGCAGAAAACAAACAGGGTGTTTCCAACATGTAGGATGTACATGCTTGTGTGTGGCCTTGTACATGAGTATTGTAATTTCCAGTTTATCATCACAAGCTTATTTCACTGCTTACAGAACTGTGACCTGCACAAGCAAACTCTCTGACAGATAATCAGACAAAAAATACAGCTCAATTTTTTTTTTCTTCCAGTATGTACTGGAGGAATGACATAATGATAAGCAATATGCTTTTGATTTTTATGTCTTGTCATCATAAAATAAAAGTTACGGCTAATTTGTGTTTTAGCTAGGTGTGTAGTGACAGAAATGAATATAAATAGTGTGTCAGAGTTTTAGCTTGAATGGTAAACACTAGTAATTAGTGAAACCTTTCTAATTGCAATGCATGCCTCCATACTGGTTCAATGTATAAAAATTACCTGTGGTCTTCTGCAAAAATGATGTGAATAGGTGTGTTCTACCTTCAAAACAGTTTCTCTAACAGTGCATGTTTTTAAGGTGTGTGTGTGTGTAGATCTACAAGCCTTGTGTAGGAGTACAGCAGTGCTGACATCCTCTGTCCCTTCCTTCAGTCACACTGACTGGCAAGGTGAGAGTGACACTGCTTGCAGAAGGGCTTCTCACTGAACTTCCCAAAGAGGTAGGAAAGCAGAGGACAGACCATGGGATATTTTGAAAAACAAGGATTGAAATCCTGGCAGAATTGCAGTTGATTTCTGTAGGAATAGCGTTTTTCACTAGCCCTTTAACACCTTTTCCATGATCCACAAGACTCTTGTTGTGAATTTCTATGGGCTCTGCACACTTGCCTTGTTTGGGCGGGGAGAGAGTCTGTATTTTTTTTTTTTCCAATCTCTTTCTTTAAATGCAATTTACTTCAGACAAAAAGCAACTAATTACCCACAACTTCCCCCAAACTCTGTGTAGTTCTTGCCCATTGCAAAATGGCTGAGCCAAAAGAGTAATTTATTAAAATGTGAAAATCATTTCATTCTCATAAAGTGTTCAAATTCCAGTTTTATTTTGTTTTGTTTTGTTTGACCTGTTCAGGTATCAAGGGCTCAGTTTCATGTTGTTATGCCCTTTTAGAGGATATGAGTTCCTCATTCAGAAATTAAGTGGTTCCCATTGCTTTCAGTTCTGTCTGTGGGTTGAGTTGACTGTGGTGTAGTTTGCACTGCTCTTCTAGTTTTCCTCCCTGGTAAAAACCCTTCCCTTTTAAGCCTGGCTGCTGGGAGAGAGGCAGGTGAGCAGCCGTGTGCTTTTTAAAGGCAAGTAGTCTTGTCAGCCCATCAGTCTCCTCATTTCCCATCACCTGGAGATTGATGTCATAGCAAGATATTCTCTGCAAAATGTGAATTTCTTCATTAGTTTCATGGTCTTCCTCTAGGCCTGCAATTAGAGCCCTCCTGACAAACAGCACATAACTGCACCCATTAATTAGCTCTTCATTTGAAGAGTTCTCTCTTGGTGTTCCCATCCTTGTTAGCTTACAGCAGGTTCAGCTGCCTCCAGCTATTCTTTGAATCCGTTATCCACGTCAGGCATCCTTTCCACCAAAAACCCAGCCACAGGACCAAGGAAGCCCTGAGCACCACCACGACAGGGAGAGAGCCACCCTCCTTTCATACAAGGAAGAACAGCCCACATCACACCGTGTGTGCTTCTGTGAGTGTCTGCATAGTTATTCCACAGCTGCTTCAGTCTTCCATGGAGCACTCAAAAGAGACACGGCCCAGGCTCTGCTGTTTACCTGATGGAACAGTCAAAATATCTTCTGAATAAAGCACACACCCAGTCTCTGAGGGCTTCTCCACGTGAGGGGATAATGGAAGCATTTACTAACAGCCAAAGAAATTATTTATTAGGATATGAAACCTTTAATTTAGAAGGAAGGCTTCACGTTGTCTTTTTTTTTTTCCCCTTACACTCCCACTCTGCAAAATGTAGCAAGGCCAAAATTTAATGCATTTTCACATCTATTTCTGAGCTATGTGGGTGACTCTCAAAAGGTATGATTTTCAAGTAGAACAAACAATATATTCGTAGCAATCTTCTTTGAACCAACAAGGTTTTAGAAACCCAAAGATCCAGATCAATCAAACACAGTATATTACATTCTCCACTCTGTTGGGTTTAGATTTAAACTCTCTTATAGATGTTGAAATTGCAAGAAGGATTCCCCAGCTGCTAAAAATGGCTCTGATGGAGCAGGACAAAATTACACTCAGAGAAAATACACTGGAAACAGAGACTTCATCTTTCTTTCTTTCTTTCTTTCTTTCTTTCTTTCTTTCTTTCTTTCTTTCTTT